>JABXWE010022425.1:0-14127 GCA_014611495.1 Limonius californicus
AATACGAAATCCTTATTTACTGTATTTTAACATAACAAAGATTTAATGTAAACTCTTTCGCCAAAAAATACAGTGGATGTTCGATTTACAAATTAAAAGTAATAAATTTTTCTAAAAAACAAAACATAAAAATCAACTAATCGTACCAAATAACTATAAAACTTTTTAAAAGAATTTTTTGTTGCATCTCTAGCGTTATTGTAAATAGTTAATGAACACGGCCGCATCCTGTATACCGTACGTTTACATATTAAAAATCGATCCAAATCCAAACGGTAATTGTCAAATTGTAAATCCAAGTCCAAAAAATTATAACTAATCAAAATGAAAACTACAAAACTACAGTTTCTGCTAACTTTTCTATAAACAATTTTCGAAAAAATTTGACAAACAATTTGTGTCAATTAGACATTATCCAAATTGCTTTCATGCGAGAATGTAATTTTTCGTAATCCCATTTGAAACTGAATATAACCTATAAATACAACAGATGGTTTCACAGGCTTTCTGACATCACGCAAACTTTTTCCTTGCTGTGATTAGTTCAGCAAATCCAGAACGTACTACTGAATTTATAAGATCCTTATACTACCGTAAAAGCGAATATTGATCCTAATTTTACCAATATGCATTGTAAATATTAGCAGACGTATCTGGTGTGTATTTAACTCACACGGCATAAAAATTAATAATCCCAACCGTATCGGCCTGGTGTTTAAAGAGATCAACCTAATATTTGCCTCGCAGGTCAAGAGAGTTAAGTTAACTTTCCCACATGCAGTAGAGAGCAGAAGTGTCGTTATTTTATTTTTAGGGGGATTCGTGTCCCTTAATTAATTGTTGAATAATAAATACAAAAGCAAAATTTGATAATTCTTCAGTACACGGCACCCATCCTGGAACAAAAAACCAAAAACTTGGCCAATCACTCTGTAAAAAAACTTTGTTCACACGGTACATCATACTACATACTTGTCATATTTGTATTTTTACCGTACATTTTACAGGGCAAGTTTTGAAAGTGTATTAAAATACTGGATCCGTGAAGACCTATCTTTAATTAAATATTTTTCAAATGTCTTACACAAATTTTCCAATTAAATTGAAAGAGTACAATTTAACGTTAAACTATCTAACATTTAGTTAAATGGGAAATAAAACAATTAACACGATGACACCATAAACATTATAAACGATTAAAAGAAACCAACACGCAATTTAGTATAACTCGTGAGTGTTGTTTCCATTTTAGTTTTGCTCGGCTCTATAAAAAAAGGTACAATTAAGCGAAATCCTTTGAAACTGGAAGGTTTCCTCAAACACCGTAATTAGTTTATTAAACGCGGCAAGGTTAGTTATGTAAGTTGATTTTTTTGCTGCAGCCAGAACAAAAGGATACAATTTCGCGCCACGCGTTTTAATTTTTTTAAATTGTGGAACTGGATGCACGAAAAGGTCTTCTACAAAAAGGCTGCTAAGAAAATGACTCAAGCCCGGTTGGTTATTACTTTTTTAAAGTAATTTAGATGATGTAATATTTACCATCGATAGATTAAGAGAACAAGACAAATACTTAATAATTATAGGAGACTGGAATGCCAAACAGGAGAAAATGTAGCAAAGGACTAGGCAGCATGGGACCTTACGAGAAGAAAACACAAAACAGTAATGAAAAGAAAATGCTGAAATTTTGTATATACAACGACCTATTTATGAATAGGAAATATATTTTACGGGCAGAGAAAAGAAGATAGAAATGCATATGAAGTTGAGGAGAAAGAAACAAAGAGTATAATAGATTACATAGTACATACACAAACTACCAGAGAAATATAAGGATAGCGATAAGAGCAGAATTAAATACAGACCTTCGATTATTAGTAGCAGAAACAGGAGAGAAGATAGAAAAAAAAACAGGGGGAACTAAAAGAACGAAGTCTGAAAAAACAGGCTAGAAATGAAGAGATAAGAAACAAATAACGAGACAGTGTTACAGAAATATTAAATGAATGGGAAGAGCAAGCAAGCAACTGGGATGTAAAAGGAAGATGCCAAAATTAAAGCAAACGCTACTAGAAAACGGCAAGAAAAAATGCGAAAAAAATAAAAATAGAATGAAGAAGTAAAAGTGGTAAAAGTTAAGGCCTGTGAAAACTCCATAATAATAATAAATATTAGTATGAAGGTTATCAACGAATAATAAATATTAAATTATTTAAATAAAACTCTGTTAATATAACATTCAGTAAGTAATTTCTAGTACGTTAAGAATAGAAGCTAAAAGCTACATCGATAATCGAATATGTTATAGCTGACAGCAACCAATAAAAAAACCTTTTTTTAAAGTAAATATACAACCTTGCCTTTGTTGCCCGTTCTGAGCCAATTTCCCATGAACTTTTATTAACAATCTATATATATATATATATATATATCAACATTATAATTCTTTTTCTTTGGGAATATTATTAGTAGTTATAGTTATTAGTACGAGTATTCAACAAACCGTGTCAATAGTTTTTCAAATTCACGTTTAAATCTGACCAATCATAATATGAATACTTTGGCCCCTAACGTATGGCAACGCTGTTAAGATATTGCCGGTGTTTTTCCAGTTTGTCATTATAGCACTATCAAAATCTTTTGAAATATCAGCCCCATATTCAATTAACTGTATCTCTTTAAAGATAACAATAAAAGTAAGTTCCCATATCACAATAAATACGAATGTCTTTATTTCTTTCTTCGATCGCCCTTATGTTGTTACAACATCGGACTTCAGGTCTTGATCTAATCTTTTCATCGTCTTCTGTTCCGGCCATGGTCTTCATCGCCATTATTGTTTCCCTCTGGACAATTAATTTTATTCTGCGTTTCCACTTCTTCTTGAGCCACCCACTTTTCTTCTGACGCATTTTCGTGATTCAATTACCCGTTTTATCATCCCTCTGCGTCAATTTTTGTAATATGTCTATAATGATATAACCATGTTTCTATATTGCTTGTTATTCACTCTTGGTGAACTTCTTCCATTACCATTTCATTGGATCATATATCCATGTTAGTAATTCGTAGTGTTGTCTTTATGTACTTCATCTCTATTGTGGTGATTTTCCTTTCAATGTTTCACTCTCGTATAGTGGGATGGTGAGCACTATCGTGTCGTAATTTCCTTTTTGAGTTTGGTTTTAATTCTTTCATTCCAAACATTATCTTATTTAGTTGCTAGTATATTCCCATTACTTTATTTATTCTATTTAATAAATCTTGGGCTGTCTTCCCTTTATTGTTAATATTTGTGCCTAAACACTCGTACGTTGGTACCTTTTCTAATCTCTCTCCTTTACAAAACATTCTTTCGGGTTCTTCTGCTTCTGGTATTTTCCCTTTTATCATCATCACTTTATTCTTTTTAGTATTTATGTTAATTTTCTTGTTCTCGGAATTTTCTGATACCTTTCCTTCTATCCTTACTACACTCAATACTCTGTTAGAAATAAATGCTTTTAATTATTTTTATTAATTTTTTTGTTACATTGCTTATGTTTAGTAATGTTCGTGTAAAGTTTCTTGAAATGCTGTTAAAGTCTAGAAAGGTTAAGTATAAGTTTTGTCTTTCTTTCCTCATTTTTTCTATCCTATTCTATTCCTTTGCCTACCCTTTGTAAACTCGGCATGTTCCTCTTTTACTTTATTTTCTAATTCACCTCTTTTTTTCTCTCTGTTACTCTGGTGTATATTTTAAATGGGACTGATGATAGTCAAATTGCTCTGTATCTTTCGATTTCTGTTGTTACTCCCATCTTATGTAGTGGCAGTATCACGTTACGTTCCCAATCTTTCGGTATTGTGTTTTCTTTCAGACTGTATTATATAATTTCCATTCTTTTTCTTTGTACCTACCCATTTTACCATTTCGGGTGCTATTCCATCCTCTCTATACACTTTCTAACCTTTAGCTTCCAAATCGCATATTCTACTTTTTCCCGTGTTATTGTGTTTTGTATATGTTCATTTTCTATTAACTTATTTGCCCGATCAGTCTGTAAGATTGTATTGCCTCCTGTCCCTCCACTTTCATCATTTAATTTCTCTTCTTCTCTTCATAGTGCTCCTTTCATACTGCAAGTATGTCACTGCAATCTGTTTGAAGTTGGTTATTATTGCCTCTAATGTTTCAAATTCTTTCTGTTTTCTTCGCTTTTAAACTTTCAATTTTACTTCAAAACTGTTGTTGAGCTAGAATTTGTCTTCCAACTCATTGCCGAAATCATCCCAGTTTTGATCGTCTCTTTTACCTCGCTTCTCTGTTTGTCTATGTTCCTTCATATATTTTTTCCACGGTCATTTATTCTCCTTCACCATTTTTACTTCTTCATTCTATTTTTCTTTTTTCGCAATTTTTCTTGTCGTCTTCTAGTAGCGTTTGCTTTAATTTTGGCATCTTCCTTTTATATTCCAGTTGTTTTCTTGCTCTTCCCATTCATTTAATACTTCTGTAACACTGTCTCGTTATTTTTTTCTTATCTCTTCATTTCTAGCTTGTTTTTTCTCAGTTTCTCATGTTTGGCATTCCAGTATCTTATAATTATTAAGTATTTGTCTTGTTCATTCTACAGATCACACAACGTCAAATGCGGCAGCGAACGGTAATTTAAAATAATCGAAATAATCGCAAACATATTTTGTAATCGTGTTAGGCAACGGTTTTTGCCTATTATGAATATTACTTAAATGTACGCCCAACAAATGAATATGTACTAAAATATGCTTAGCATCTGTTGGCTCTATAACAGCTGGGAAGAATTATAAAGGTTTGAAGGAAAGGCCATGCAGACAAGTGTTTCTTGGAATATGTGGGAAAAACAAGGGGTGGCAGAATCTTAAGAAGGGTCAGCAACGTCAGTCTACAAGAGGCAGTGTTGTTGGTAGCTAGGCATAAGCTTGCATATCTTTAGCGTAATAACTAATTAATAGATTTTGCGAACCTACTAACTAAAGATGGGCAATATCAGTTAGTATAAGTAGTGGCGAGTGTTTGGCATGGTTACTCATACTGTACCTAGCAATGAATGGGGGAGGTAGTCAGCTGGCAGAGGTAACATCGTGAAGGCGTCTAGTTTGAATTATTATTATTACTATGAACATTTACGCGTCGGAAAGGTCGCTAATTATACTCTCCCCTTCGCATGTGGGGCTGAGGGGGAATGTCTCCTTGCGACTCCCTGTGAATAACAGATTGTCTGGCTGGACATAGTCCATCCTGTATCCTGTTCGAGTCCCGATCCAGAGGCAGGGGTCTGGAGCACCCCCGGTGAGTACAACCGCCCAATATTTATTGACAGATCAGTATGTCTGTGATTTATTAGCTGTTGCATATCACCTGCTTATCGCCGCCAGTGAGTTCTGATCGCATCCGCTGTTTGTTTACCCAAAAATTGCATAAATGAAGTGCAGAAGCGCTGTAACCGTATTTAAATTTGAAATTCAGTAGTTTTTATTCGCCTCCGCAAGGTCGGCCCTAAAAATTGTTTATGAAGCATTTCAGCAACAATACCTAAAAAATCTGCACAGTTCGTAGTTCAATGTAAAACAACACTCGAAGTTGTACAGTCTTATTGGAACATATTAACAACTTCTAGTTTTGAGCACATATTACATTTTTGACGTTTAAAACGCTTTTGCAATCATTTTCGACCCGGATGTCGCTCAACTCGACTTTGTATGAACAGATGCGCAGCTTTCTTCAAAGAATTGCTTTAACTTTCGCCTTGTGGTGTTTCAACCACTAAATGTTATTTAATTCGGGAAACATTTGCCCCGTATAAATACTCAATAATAATATGTATCAGCCAATAATGTATGATTACTTGAAAATCTATTCGTCTTGGTAAGCAAATTATTTCCTCTTTACATTTCCCAAATAATCTCAGCAAAATATAATTTCACAGAAATAATTTTATTTCGATTTTGCGTTTATAATTTCGGTTTTAATTGTATAACTTTAAGTTTGAAATTGTAACACAATTATAGGTTCTGTATATAACTCGTATAAGTCTCCATCCTTAGAAAAAGTGTTATAATGAATCTCAACATTGTATGTTAGTTTAGGTCGCTAGAGATTTTAGGCGTAAAACACACTACATTTTAATTTTTTATTAATATGATCAAAGAAAAAGCATTTAAAGGGATGGAAAAAGGCATGTCCTTCTGTAATTCAGAATTATTCTTTATATGTCAGCACAGCTAATTTACTGTTTTTTAAAGAGGTGTATTCCAGAGGTCCAGAAAAACCACAAAACTAGAAAACGAATTGACCGAACACAAAATCAATTTAATAAATTAGCAAAATAAACTACCTGTAAAATTTATGAATAACGTCTTATGAAATTTAGCATTGATTTTAAATTATGTTTATATTAACACTGAAAAAATGTATAACACTGAACACATTATGTTTAAATTTTCTTCTATGTCTTCCTACTTTAAAGTTATTTTAGTCTGCTACGGATAAGGTGATGGAATACCAAGTAATTTAACTGTGGGTCATCAGCATCCATTGTTTATGTAGGTGCGTGAATGAATAATAAGTGGTTTCGACACGCTTATTACATACATATGTTCTGTTTGGTGCCCACATATGCCGTAAGAATGAGAATGTAAACTATGGCAGGTTCGAGCCAGCACTTAAGACAGTTTAATGCAGTTCTACATTAATAAATTAATTGCAACGACGCTGTAAAGGACAATTCGAAACGAAATGGTTGCCCTTTCGCCCTTGTAAGATAAACACTGAGTTTTATGCACCTGGATTGTTATAAAAAGTATTACCTTGTTCCTCCTACATGCTCGGGATTTTGCAACAATATCTGCGGTTTATTGCACATGTAGGATCACTAATTGGTTTGTTGAAACTAGCTTACTGCAAATGGTAAACGTTTAAAATTTAGTGTACAAATTGGTTAACGTTAGTCTTCCTCTTTTTTTTAATTTGCCCATCTTTCATTGTATAAGTCACGTTACTTATAAAAAAACGTTCCTAAACCTTTGTCTACTTCTCTTCATACCTGACACATTTTCCCTCTGCAGGTTTTCGTAACTAATATTATTTTATTTATTTTTTGTTTTATATTGAGAACAAATTACCCTAAAACATAATATTAGTTAATTTTCAATTGTAAACACAGTTAGTTGTGTAGTACGTCGAATCTGAGTCTTTAAAAAGTACAATGAAAAAAGTGTTATGCAGCTTCCTAGTATTAACGAAAACAAATTTAAATAAAAATTCAATAAATCTATTATTAAGTTTAAAGATTTATTTCTGTAAGAGGAATCTTTTTCTCGGATGAAAAATTAATACCAATTCGACTAACTGAAGAGAAAGCGAAACTAAATTATTTAATACTAGGCTTACGCCCCCTACTTTGTTTAGCAGATTATATAAGAGGTGTAAAATATGTACTTAACACATTGTTTTGTTGTCGAAATAAATTATTTTTTTAATGAAATATCTTGTATATTTTTACATTTTTTTGAGCGTATATTTCCTAATGAAATAACTTGTAGATTGCTGTACAGTTTCATTCCTCTGAAGTTTCTCCTTCTGTTTTTGGAACTTCATCTTCTTCGTATTCCTGCATTCATTTGCCTTTCTGAATACCGTAAGCAAAATAACACA
The DNA here is from genome assembly GCA_014611495.1 of Limonius californicus. NCBI lineage: Eukaryota > Metazoa > Arthropoda > Insecta > Coleoptera > Elateridae > Limonius > Limonius californicus. Next base: position 7,679 of record JABXWE010022425.1, read on the forward strand.
CGAAATATATAGAAAAAAAAAAAATTCTAGCAACCTCTAATATTTGCTGATACTTATTACTGTTTAGTATTTTTATAGGAGTGTTGCTAAAATTAACTGTGTTTTATTAGTTTCAAGAAGATGATAGTTCGAATATGATTCCTTTTTTTGTTAGTTATTGAAATGACTACTACTATAATAATGTAAGTCTTTGCCTCAACACAACTTAAAGCGTAATGATTATTGACTATAGAATTTCTTTTTCTTTGCTTATTACTTTGATTTTTATTTAAATAGTTTGAATATTATAAAAATTATTTCTCGACATAGAAATTACTGCCATATTTGACTAGTAACAAATTATTCATTATTTCTTAGATGCTACTGAGACAGCTTGCTGGACAAACTGTCGACTAAGGCATGGGTTCGATTTCGCGACATTATAAAGCTAATGTGTAAAAGTGATGTGATGCAACCCACTACACACAATTCCTCAATCCGGTTGGCAACCGTCTCTAGAAATAGTAAATTATTTTATTTATAGTTCGGATTCACTGTTAAACTGTTGGTCCTCCGTAAATGATTTTTATTTACAACTATTAAATTATTTAATTTCTAAATGCAGTCAATTGTTAATACCAATATGGAAGATTATAGTTACAATTTTTCCTCTACATTTTTTCAAGAAGAATTCTAATACTATTATCATAAATATATACAGAGGGAGACGAATCTGCTGGATATCTTGGCTATTTGAAGTATTAAATAAAATATTTTGGTAATAGACAGTAGGTACCCTGTATGTATAGGCGCAATGGCAAAGATTTTTTGGCTTTCCCAAAGATATTTAACAATTTTTAGAATGTTATACATATATTTTTCACTAACTGAAACTTTTTAGTGAGGTACATATATTTTATATTGATAATTGCTTTAAGAATCCTTTCAAATATTTTATAAAATGTTATGCATTTTATCTACAATTCAAATTAGTGCGGTATTAAATAGAAAAAAAAAACCAAAATACATCTAGCTGACATCACATACCGCATAAACAGATGTCAAACTGTCCTACAGGAATCACAGTAGCGAATGTGATCAACATGTAGCTAGGATATTCTCCGGAGAATTACTTATTATTACATACAGTTGGGGGAATCGTATCAAGGAAACAGAATAGCCTCTTGTTAGAGAATTTAGTTAGAAGAATCTCAGCAGCGTAAGTTAGGTGAATCCCCCGGAAAATGGTGTATTGTATATAGTTAGGGAAATGCTAATATGCAAATAGCATATAGCTGAAGCATTTCCTGAAAATGTAATTTAATAAGGTTAAAAGAATCGCAGCAAAGAATTTGAATTACGCATAACTAAAGTGTTCCCTGGAAAATGTATAATTAGGGGAATCCCAACAAGGAATGCTAACTGCCTATAGCTATAGTATAGCTAGGGTATTCCCTAGAGAAGTTCTTATCACATATAATTAGGCGAATTCAACTTATCAAATATGATTAACATATTGTTTGGGAAGTCCCCCAGAAAACTGTATATTATATATAGTTAGGGAAGTTCCAGCTGTAATTGTGAATAACATACATAGCCACGATATTTCTCGGAAATTTGTGAATTGTATATAGTTAGGGGAATCCCATCTGGGAATAAGAATAGCTTATAGCTAAGGTATTCCTCAGGATGTTTTTAAGATACATAGTTAGGGGAATCCCAGCATCGGTACTTAGAGGTACCTACCAAATATTGTGTACTATGTATAGTTAAGGGCTCATGCTCTAGCATGATCCAGTAGCTAGAGCACCGAGATCCGGTGTGGAAGTTCAGGAGTTCAAATCCCCGACTCGATACCTGGTCGACCACCTATCAAATCGCTTTACATAATTGGATACCTGCATTCGAATGAACAAGTGGTAAAATGCGTGATACCTATTACATTACCACGTGCAATGACACGCGACAACCGGTTGCGACAGCAAGGATACTGGAGCTCTGACCTTCCACCTTGCAGGATTAATTCCTTCATAGGATGTAGAGCATCATTAGTATTATTATGTAGTTAAGTTAAGGGACTTTCAACAGGACACGCGAATTGCATACATCTGGAGTGTTGCCCCGATAATTTCTTATCATATACAGTGAGGGGAACCCCAGCAGAACCTCCCAGAAAAATTGTGTATTACATATAGTTAGCGGAATCCCAGAAAAAAAGTAAATAGCATGTAGCTTAGGGTATGCCTCAGAGATTTGTGAATTGTATATGGTTAGGAAATCACAACAGGGAATACGAGTTGCATATAGTAAGGGGAATCCCAGATAGAAATGTTAGCTTCATATGACTGGACGATCCCCCGGGAGAATAGTTCGTTGGGTATAGTTAGGGCATTCCCACCAGCGAACGGGGCATTAGATATAATTATGTTACTTTCAGCAAACAATATTGTATTCGTTTCAGATAGTGGAGTCCTGCGAAATTACAGTGTATTACAGGTAGTTATCAGAAGAAAATGTGAATTACCTATAGGGCTTTGAAAAACAAATGTATAATCCATCGAAAACTCTATCATACGTCCGAAAATTAACCGTTTTCCAGATATCCATCCGATAATCGGAAACGTGAGAGTCTGTCACTTCAACACATCAGCCCATTTCGATTCTCTTTGCTCCGTGTTAAGATTACGTATAATGTGATAATTTGCGAATGAAATACTATAATTATTTTAAAAATTGCATTAAACTAATCTAATTAACATCTAATGACTACAATTGCCACTAATTAATTTGTGAATGTTAAATGTTACATTTAAAAGTATCTGGAAAAACCGCACCAGCGCAACTATTTTCCGGGTATGTGATTTCAGCTAGATGTACTTTTGTTTAATTTACGACTTTGCGTTTATACTGTACTCATTGAAACTCACAGGCTAAATTCACAACATTTATTTAAATATTTTAGGAGAACTTTTAAATCATACTTACATATTTTTAAAATGGGAAATTACGGAGAACAATGATCCAAGCAATAATCATACCGGGCAACACGAAAAGCATATTCTAAATATTGTTGAATCTCGTTGGAATAACCAAAAAATGTTTATGATTGTGTCTAAAGATAGGGGAGACTGCTTATTACAATCTGTCCTAAAATAATTTTTCTAATTCTTCAAATAACCGAGGTAGGAAGTTGATTTGTCTTAGCAGACTCAGCCTGTGCATTACTGAAACGAGAGAATAATTCTTTATTAATAACCCCGAAAAGGCGATCGTGAGGTAGATGTCAGCGCGTTAAACTTCTACGCTGAAAGAATGAGGTTCAATTCCCAGTACCGTATCATCGAATTTTTAACAGCCGTTCTCCCTCGCAAGACAATGGCAAACCAGCGAGGTATTCTGCCAAGTAAATCTTCTCTGGAGTAGAAGTGTTTACACTTCCCGTGGTTTGGAGTCCACGCTAAGCTGTACATCCTGGATGTCTGTGGTACTTTAAAAAATGTGCAACATGGGCATAGGAGCGAACATCGCCAAGTCTCGTAAGAGGCAGAAAAACCCTAAAAATTAGTACTTCCATTAAGAAATATTGGAGGTTTATATTATATCTTAAAGTACTGAGAACATAAACAACCGAAAAATATAATACAAGTAAAAATTGTATTTTCCCGGAAATTAAAACATTTTATTAAACCATTACTTTCATAAACTGAGAAAGTTAATATGAATAATATTCTGAAACGCTTCATGCAGTGTAGAAAGTAAAATCGGCTAAATAAATAAACCAAATCTGACTACGCTGTGTAACCTAGAACGACCTCATTGTCGGAACGTTTTAATATTTCAGTTTATTTATGCGTACTTGCTAACTACGCGTACGACCATAAAAGAATGGGTGTACCACTTTCAAAGTGTAACGTTCCCTATGTTCAAAGAAAGTGCGTTTGTCTTAACGAACCGCATTTCATTTTCATTATGGCTTAGAATATTCGGATACGGAATGAACAATAAGAACTTTCACCGGGATCAAGGCTGTATATCACAGTCATCGTATGGAGACCTTCGTGTAGTCTTGAAATTTTTCAGCAAGAAGGTTGTGGTGTACTTGTTATTCAAATTGTAATGGGATGGGCTACTTACGTGCTTCCTCGTATTATATCACTTAACTATTTCCCATAATTACGTTTGCGAAAATATGCTTATTAGAGGTCCTTCAGTAATCTAATCTACGAATTAGATAATCAAATTAAATTAGATAATTGCGTTTAAAAAAATAACGCCTAGTCATAATTTCAATATTATTATGTTAATCAAGTACAGGGTCGGACAAGGACAACAAAACATACACCATTTAGACACGGTGCCATCTTGGCCATCGCAGAATTATAGTTCCCATAGAAAAACCAAGTGTTTAAGTTTCCAGAGCCTATAATACTAACGAATCGTTCGTAGGTTGGTAGTGGCGCATATCCTTGCAAAAAAAAACCACTTGCAACATGGTTTGCGTGATTTGGCAATTGTATATTAATTCTGTTCAAAATGGGCGTTTAAAACTGTAAGCGGCTGTGACCTTAGAAAGACCTTTTCAAAATTTCATCAGACATAATCCGTGTAAAATTTATGCCTGTGGGATAAAAGTATAATCGGTATGTTTACAAGGACATTCAAAGAAATATTAATAAGAGATTTACTGGTAACAATGATATTTGAATATTAAAAATTATCGACTTTTCTGATAATAATTGTTAATATGTTTAGTTCAAAATCATACAGAAATAACTGATTATGTAGCAATTTAAGTAGGACTGGTGGTTGTATAGAGGGTGAATAAAAAGAAATCCAAATACCGTCGATGGTAGGCTAGTAAGCCAGGCAAACCATACATATTTTTAAAAACCCCTGGCTACTGCAAAATGAACACAAGTAAATACAGCAACATTCATAACTGCTGTAATTAATCATTCTAACAGCAAGAATAGCGAAAGCAACAAAAAATATATCGTAGTGGTGCCACTATTGTTCAATAAGTGTATTTATGTGTATGTGTATATTAAATATGGAAAATCTGTTTTAAATTATCACTCAGTAGAGCCCTATTACTTTAAAAACTATAATACAATCACATTTTTGTATTAAAAGCAATCTCAAAATTTGGACCTTCATATATTCAAAAATTATTATCAACAAATGTTTTTGATTGTTTTTCAGGTTCAATTAATGATTTTTAATAGTGTACCTTGGATATTATATTAAAAAAATGTCCAAATGTTGTGCAAATATATGGTAAAATCAGTCTACTTTTGCGACATATGTGGAAGTTATTTAGTGACACTTTTCATCTTATTACCAACTACCATCCTTTGAGAACATAATGTACGCCCCCAATCTCCGTTTTTCTTACAATCGGAATAATGCTAAGACTGTTCTGTTACAATTTATATTATCGTATATTATACGTATTGTTTTTTACATTGGCTGCACTTCGCTTTTTCATTAATCATCATCGACCTAACGAATGTTGTTCTTAATTTCTACATATTTGAGTAGGACTTTTTCCCTGCTGATTATAAGGGGTCCGGGACAAAACGCCGAATGCCCAAAATGCCGACTCGATATTTCGTCCAAAACGCCGACTGCCAAAAATTTTAACAAAATCATTTCAGCCGACTTTGGTTCACAAATTTATCAAAATTTGACTTCTATTTTTTTTAATTTGTTATTTTTTGGATAATTTTTGTTTTGAACGGTAAGTACATTTTTGGCAACACATTTTAAAACACCGCGTATATGTTAAATACAGGGTGTATTAAAGATGGCGGATAATATCTACATCACGCGCTTCTACGTTCAAAACCGAGCAAAAAACTCTAGTACCAATTTGGTCTTAGACGAAGAGTTTTTAAATTATTACCACTTGAAAGTTTTTTAAGTTGGCAACGCTGCCCAGCTTAAACGTAAGCGGATGCATGCATTTAATTACCCTTTAAATTGTTCAAAGTGCTTAAATGTATAAATGTTTCTAGCTATACCCATACACAGGGTTGCTCATTAGTGCATCAAAGTCAAATATTGGTATTATTAAAATGATTTAAAAGTGTCGAAATGTGCACATTATGAAAACATTTTTAAATATACAGAGTGCCTCGCTGCAGCGAAGCATCTTCAACGTATTATTTTTTAAATAGAACACCCTCTTTTACATTTGAGAATTCAGCGTATAACTATCTTTTCAACGATATCCTGCTTTTTAATTTTGGACGAGGCGTTGCCGAGTTTATCTAAAAAATGTTAAAATTTTAGTCAGCACAAGGTTTAAATAATTAATTCGGTACGTGAATATTACGATTAATTAGGAAAAAATATTTCGCAATTATGTATCCAAGTGATGTACTAAATCGACAAAACCACCAAATATTAATTCTAATATACGTGGTGTTTTTACAACAGCATAAATTTAATTTACTTCAAATAGTATT
>JABXWE010022426.1:0-21619 GCA_014611495.1 Limonius californicus
TAACAATAATAGGCAATTGCAACAAGTATTTATTTTTTTTAAATTGCACACAAAACTGATAGACACACTAATCAAAAAGAAAGATTATAAATTAGCAAGTCAAAGAATATATTCTAAAGACCATTCTGAAAATGTTAAATATATTTCAATTTCTTATTTTGATGATATATCGGAGAAAATTGCTACAATTATAATCAAAACAAGTACATTTAAAGTAATTTATAAAACAACAGAAAACACTCTCAAAATCTTATTCAACGCAAAATAGAGAACTAACGATTTGTTAAAATCAGGTATTTACAAATTAAACTGTTCACATTATAAGTATGTATACATAGGTCAAACAATTAGAAATTTTGACATCAGATACAAAGAACACATACGCTCATACAAATATAAACACCCAGAAAAATCTAACTATGCTGAACACTTATTAGAACACAATCATGCATTTTATTTGTCAAAATTCAAATCACCTACTTATAAGACTGCTGACAGCATCTTTTCAAAAGTTATTAAACATTGATAGGTAATTTTCTGTCCATTTCTTTGATATCGTTTGGTATTACTATTTATTATGAAGTTAGATAAATATTATTCTAACAATTTTCCACTTGCTGTATCTCTTCTGTTAAAAGCTCTATTAATACAGTACATATTTTCGAAAAGTTTTACGATATTAAGCAATGAAAATAATTTTGTAATGGTCATTAAAAGACCTGTATTAAAACATTGATGTCTTCCAAAAGCAGACATAGACTCTAATATAGAAACAAAATCATTTTAGTAGGAACAGAACTAAATAACTGTATTTTTATAAATACACTTTGTTTTTTAATTTGCAGAAGCAATTTGGAAGCGATTCCTTGCCGTAACCGAGTAGGAGTTCATGGAGCGTGTGGCAACTTATCTATGTACAGCAGAAGACCCCGAAGAAGGCCGAAAATCACTTTGATTATAGTTATATTTTATAATAATTTTCTTAAATTTTGTAAATAAATGATTTTGATTACTGTTGAATCTAGATTTACTTTGACCATATCTAAAGCAGCCAATGATTATCTACTGCCTAACATTCATGTTGATCATTTGTGTAGCAAAAAATACTGCGTCAATAAATACATAAAACAGCAGAATCATAAAGTGAACGTTTTTTACCTGGTTTATACGATTACAGGAAAAAAAATCCACAGAAAAAAAGATCCAGGAAACAAATCCATAGGAAAGAAATCCAGGAAAAAATCCAAACTATAAAATGAAGTGATTATAATTTTAAATAGCCAAACCTGAACTTACCAAGGAGTCAGGAGTCAGGATTTCAGAAAGTTTTAATAGCTTTTGAGAAATGATTATCTAAAGATTAGTTTCTTTCCATTCACCTACTAGAGTCATTACGCGTCATTAGTAAGAGTTTGCATTCTAGTATGTACTTCTTCACCCTTAATTGCACATAGCATTAACAAGGTATAGACTATTGTTTACGAAACGAACGTTAAGAAATCAGAAAACTAAAAATAACTCAAAAAATCCAGATGCACTAACTGATCTTCTAGTAGAAGGTATTTATTATTGCTGTCTTTTTTGCATCTCTTTTGCAACCTGCATCATATGGAAACTTTTTTTATTATTTCACTTAGAAAATAAGTAATTTGGATAATCGTCCCTGTTTGTTTTAAGACAAAAAAAATGTAATGTTATCTATTTTCTAGGTGATTGGTGTACAACCGGCGATCCAAGATACGGTCGGTTCCTTCTCCATGACAATGGTACGGATTCTGAAGAAAGAATAGTAATATTCGCTACTGATGAAAGTCTTCGACTTTTATCTACGGCCTGGGCATGGCACATGGACGGAAATTTTCATGTAGCTAATAGACTCTTCCAACAACTGTATGTAATACGAGTAACTATTGATAAGGTATTTTTCACTCCAATTCAAATTTTGCTACAATGCAAGAATCAAAACACGTATGAAGATATGCTCCATGTTATTATGGAGTAATGTGCTACTAGAAACTTATATCCAGACCCATTAACTATAAACATGGATTTCGAACGTGCTGTGATGCAAGCTGCAAAAGTTGTATTTGGTGATCAAATCATTATTCGAGGTTGCTTTTACTACTTAACCCAGAGTACCCACCAGAAAATTCAATCACTGGGTTTAGAAGTAACATACAGGGAAAGTGAAGAGTTTAATTTGATTTGTGGCATGCTGGACGGCCTTGCGTTTTTGCCTCTTGAAGATGTACGTCGGGGTATGATTTATCTACGCATTATTATGCCTGCAACAGCAGCAGAATTAGTAGATTATTTTGATGCTACGTAAGTTACAGGAACATTTCGTCGGGCAGGAAATCCTAACGTAGGGCCTATGAGGTTAAGGAATATTCCACCTTTGTTTCCTCCAGAAACGTGGAATGTCCACGCTACAACACTCGCAGCGGATGACAGAACCGACAACCGGGTAGAGGGGTGGAACAATCGCTTTTCCAATACAGTTGGACACAATCATCCAACAGTGTGGGTTTTAATAGAAAAAATGAGACTTGAAATCGCTGCTGATCAAACAAAATTAGCCCAGCAGAATGTAGGGTCTGCAACTGCATGCATTGTGCGAGCAATATGTAGCAGGTGACAAATCTTTAGAAGATTTTGTTAGGGCCATCGGCCACACCATTAGGTTTAGATAATTTATTATATAAGCTTATAAAATATTGTAGAATACATTATACTAAATATATTGAATAAATATTGACTTTAATCTGAGACTGTTGATTATTTGGATTTTTTTCCTAAGGATTTTTTTCCTGGATTTTTTTCCTATGGATTTTTTCCTTGGATTTTTCCTGGATTTTTTCCTTGGGCTTTTTTTCCACCTACCGATTTATACAGTAGCAAATTCTCTCGGCTCTTCGTTAGATTTACAGGTTTAGTTAAATCAGGAAAGAAATACTTAACTTTCTATGCTTATTATTATTTACAAAAAATAATTGAACTCTACCTTTTCAAGATTTTTCATATATAATCGGTTTTGCTTTTCATTAAATTTTTAAATATTCCGAAAAAAAACGAAATTTTTATAGCTCCAGTGTAATACGAGGGCTGTTCTCTTTCTGCTAAACCTAGTAATGTAATACACAATTTACTGACAAAACAAATTTATTTATAATTTTTCAAAGTATTCCCCTTCACGGTCAATGCATTTTTGCATCTGTGAAAACCAATCCTCAAAACATTTTCTCCAATCTTCCCTCGTTAAGTTATTTATTTCATTGTTAAATGCGTCAACCGCTTCTTACTCTTTACACGCGGAAATAAAAAGGAAAGCTTTAAGTGCTAGGTCTGGAATATACGGCGAATGACCCATTATTTCAATGTTTTGGGCATTCAAATACTCAGTCGTTCGAGCAGCAGTGTACGCCCGAGCGTTATCTTGATGCAAGATGATCCTTACTCTTGGACGTTTTTTGCAAACTTGAGGCAGACTAGCTGTAGTGTACGCAGCAGTAGCAGTACGACGATCCTCCCGTGCTACAGTGGAAACATGTCCAGTAGTTCCAAAAATTGTGGCGATCATCTTTTCGTTTCGGCTTTTTTCACGAACAACTTTTGTTGATCCGATTCGTTCTCAAAGACCCAAACTACCGACTGTTGCTTTCTTTCGGAATCACAGCAGTATACACACATTTCATCACCTGTAATGGTGTACACCAAATTAGACGATCCATTGTCAAAGCGATCCAATGTAGATCTGCATCATGCCACATGGTTTTCTTTTCGAACTGGAGTCAAATTATTGGGAATCTAAGGGGCACAAAACTTACGTACCATCAAATGTTTGTGTATAATGGTGTCAATTGCTTTCACACTAATCTTTAAAGTTGCTTGAATACTCGTGGCAGTAACATGCCGGTCCTCTTCAATCATGTTTCATACAAGACCAATATTCTTTTCGGTAACTGCCGTTTTTGGCTTAGGAGCTCGAAAGTTGTTATTTAAGGAAAGTCGACCACGTTGAAATTCATTGTACGTACCACTACTTTACGGTAGCTGAGGAACACGACTTGTCACCGAACACTCAATTGGTTTCCTCAAAACATTTTTTACGGCTTAAGCCACTCGTGAAATTGTAAAAAAGCATAGCTCGATAATGCTATTTATTAAATTCCAAGATTTCTTGGGGAAATTATGTAATTATGAAAACACTTTCAAGTATATTTGACAACTTTCACTATAATTCAACTGGTAAACAACTACGTTAAAATGTCAAGCAAAATTTGTTTCAAAATATCACAGCCTGCTATATAGGCTCAGCAGAAAAAGAACAGCCCTCGTAGTAAGATAAAGTGGATTAACAAATAATTCGTGATTATCAATAGAGTTTACTAAGAAATTACGTCTAGCCATATGAATCAATTTGATACTAACTATAAAGGTATTTCATTAATAACTATTTTACTATTAACTTTAGATTTAGAATTAGATTACTCTTGGAAACATACAAACATATACAAAGTATTCAATTTTGAGCACAACCGTTTCATGAAATCTTTCGAAACAACAATTTTTTATTCATTTTTTTGTAAATGGAATCTTAATTAGAGTAAAAAGATACACTTGTTGCCTAATGTAAACAAATTTTTAGCTCTAATAATAAAAAAATTCCGCAACAGTGCAGAGATGATTTGATGCACTCTATATAAACGAGGTTTAGGTACACTAAAACTTGAACCAACACGTCAAAACCACTGTAAAACCAATAAAGTGAACGAAATATTGGTTTAAAATTTCTGGCCAACCTATATCCAGTATTATTCAACCAATATACTGCCAATGTATTCTTCCAATATTTTATCAACACAGTTGCGAACTAGCTTATTTCCATGTTATTTTTATGGTGGTCCTATATAGGCGAGTAATATATATCCAACTTAACAGAACGCCAAAATTTACAATACGAGACCAATATTTGTAAAAAAATATTGATCCAATAACGATGTGCTACTTGGGTCCTCTTATAGTGAAATTTTCAATATTTTAACCAGTGGCGGCTCGTGATTTAAGAACGAGGGTGGGCACAAGAAAAAACTTACCTATTTTTTGTACATAAAATCCATTCTCCTATTTTTCATGCTGGAAAAGACGTCTCTGATTTTGTTGTCAAAATCCAGGATAGACTGGACGAACTTCTTTTCTATTGATAGGACCGCCAATGCGTTCAGTCGATCTTTTTGCATACAATTAACTTCCATCATTGAAAAAACGTCACTTTCGTTTTTGAATTCAAACGCGCGATTGCGCGAAAACAGCGCTCCAAAGTGCAAATTAAAACGTTGACTTCAAACGGGAACAATGTGCTCGGTGCCCCACTCGTCTGGTATATCGCGTATAACGAAGATAACCGATAGGCAACCGAATCACCTCTACATGGGGAACAAATCAGAGCGTTCCCCGGAACATAGGCGTGTTAGCCGCGCCTTTGGTGCGGAAGGAAAATTTGATACCATCGTTAAAATAATGAAATTAAAATAATGCACTGAATTACATGCGAATTTTTTTCTGTGTTTATCATGGTGGTTGGGTGGGCACGTGCCCTTGTGCTCTTTAGTACAAGCCGCCACTGATTTAAACCTATTAGAGACTGGTGGCGACTTTTCAGAGATTAATTATTTGAACGACTGTAACTGTCTTCAGACTCCGGATATCCAATTCAAGTTGAAATTTTCCCAGGAGTTGCAACTGTTATACAATAAGCAATACCTCTCACATTTCCTTTATGTTGAAGTGATTGCAATACTATTTAAAAATGAAAGCGGATGAAATCAAAAAAACTTTTTAAGAAGAATATTAATCTCTTGTTCAACTTAACTCGACCTCACAGCAGGGTGTGTTTGATAGTCCCTAGATAATAGTGCCAAGTTTAGTGCTTGGATATTGCCTTACTTGAAACTCACAGTAATTAATAATTCCAAACAATATTCATAATTTCGAAACGATTGATTTGAATGTAGCACCCAAAACCTAATTAACTAAACCATTATTTCCAATGGGCAGGTTGGTACTCAGCAATAGGCGTTTTCTCAGAATTCTATTCTGGATGGTTGTTATTCCGCGATGTTGCTGACCTGGAAATTGTCTTAATTCTTAAGAATAAGAAAAAATTGGATCCACAATAAAACGCACATTTCATATTGTATAAAGCAGGGGTGGGCAACCTGTTCAAAGAATCGAGCCACTTGAGTAACCAATGAGTGGTGGCAGACAGGTGGAATGCAGACGTCTTGCGAACTTTAATAATATGATATTTTTTGTAAACTTTGCAAGCTATAAAACCAATGACGATATTGTAACCCTTAAGTGGAGTCCATGAAATCTCGAATCCGCTCCTGTGGAAAGAACATAGGAGAAAGATGGTGCGGCTCTGGATATGTACCCTCTATTCAATGTGCCAGCTGAACGTGGTGACCGACATTACCCTTTCGGTGAGTACATGCAAGCTGTTGGGGTTGTGGTAGGTTGTAGTATACCCCGTCACAGATTCACTATTATACAATTAGTAACAGCCGACATTGACCCTCAAAGCATCGACTCCTGCAAATTTTTCAGTTCTGCTCATATTAGTAAATTGTTTCGTAGCTAATTTTAACTTTATGTTACCTTACTTAATTTCATATTGGTTTATTTAAATAAGTCCACATTTATGTAAAGAACTGTAAGAAGTCAAATGTATTGATTACTTTAGGAAGAAATGGGGAGGAATCGTGGTATAAAAAAATCTAGCACCTAACGGGTAGTGTGACAATTCCCCTATTCCCCGACTTAAGGGTTAATAATAAAACCACAAGTAAAAACAAAAAATAAGTGGTGAGGTATATTCTGAAATATTATTTAAAACTTCGAAGCGTTTGTCTGACAGTGACGGCAAGGAAGAAAATATTTGTGAGAATCATTAAAAATTAATATATTGTACTGGTAAAATCGACCGCTGCAGGCGGACGATACGCTTTTTTTACGAAACATTACGCAGGCCGCACGAAAAATAGGTTTATGACGAAACTACCACACGAAAGGTCGCATGCCGCCCGAGGGCCGTGGATTTCCGACTCCTGGTGTATGGTATTAATCTACCTATTCTACTAGTCTGATTCATACAAATACATACGAATATGTGCCTTAAATGAATCACGCAAAGGTACCGCTCTTGTTAGCACAAATTTTGGGAATCGAAGAAGTTGAGATAGGTAAACAGAGTACGGAATTAATGCATAGATTTTGTAGCTGGAAATTCTCGTTACTTTATGCATAATATATTTTTATTTACGTAATAAAAAGCACAATAGTGCTTTATATTGACAAATGATTTTAAAATTATATGTATATATTTTTAATAATTTATAAGCATTTAAGTCTCTAAAACGTCGTTTGCATAGTAGAGCGCTGCGGACGTCGGCCAAATGATATTCGTAGAGCAGAACTATCCCCTGGTTAGTATTTGAATTGGCAATATATTGGCATATGCAACCGGTCGTGCTGCGGAGGGCACGTAAAGCCGTCGGCCCCGGTTTTCATACAAACATATTAACATTCGTAAACCGTATAGTAAAACTTCTTTTCTCTGTTTGACGGGTTAGGTTAGCCTCCTGTCCGATATGCGTGCCAATAGGGCTCACATAACTTGCTAATTGTAAATATTCAAGAGGTCATTGAACTATACACAGAAGAAGAAGTTTCTAAAGATAAAATATTCGTCGAATTGGTAATTATAAGCATCCATACAATATGTGTACGTAAATATAAATCTGCATTGCTACGTGAAAACGCACCAGAAAAACTGCAGTCAAGAAAGTTTTAATTGTGTGAATAAAATGATCTTCATAAACAAGTCTTAGGTTTCAATAATTCATGAATATTTCCGTCACGGCTGTGAGTTCGTCCTCATTGTATGCAATTAAACCATGTATTGATAAATGATATCGCCACAGTTTTCAATTGTTTAGGTTGCAAATAATTCACACATGGTAACAATTTCCATCAAGGGTAGGAAATATACGAAGTCTTACTATTTGGCGAGCTATTTTCCTCGCTATACGTTATCCATGGTCATTTTCGATATTATAAATTAATTATTGGTATCCATCATGATTTATGAATGGTTGTAGCGCAACTGGTTATACCATATATGATTAGTTTTGGTAATATTTATTACTTTCTATTTAGAATTATGAAATATCCTGTCCAACTGAATAATTATATAATAATATAGTTTCGCCGATATGGATTATTGAAGTCAAGGGAGTTTATGGTGGCTTATAAACATTTTGTATCTTCGTTAGAGTTAGTTATTATTCAATAATCTCTGAAATATTTAAAACTGTAATGCATGATTTATAACAATGCTTCTATGCGACGTCAATAAATTTAAGATTTTTCTCATTATGATCATTTCTTCATAGTTCTTTAACTTCGGATTATTTATAATGTTAATGGTGTCCTCATATTGTGGTTACATTATTACTCCGTAGGAATGCCTAAACGATGAGGAAATTTTATGACATCATAGAATCTGCTTTAACTTATAAGTGAAAAACGAGTCGCGCCTTGTTTATTTAACATTTTGTTGCAAGTGACATTGTTCTAGTAAAATGTAGTTCTTGCTAGTAAGCACTCGGTTGCCTTAACTTATTTCTGAATTTCGTAGTTAGTAGCGACTGGTTTAAGCGAGAGATATCTGACTGTCATTAGGTGAATGGAGTAATGAAGAATTTAAGTTAATTTTGCTAGTTGTACGTTTTGTTATGCAATATTGTGTTCTGGTTTATAATACAGTTAAGAAGTGCGTTATAACGAACTTGAAGGGACCAACGTCTTGTTCGTTATAACCGAAGTTCGTTATGAACAACAAGAATTATACCCAATAAAATGCTCATTTATTGAAACTATCGAAAAATTTACAAAACGGAACGATGGCATACATAAAATGTAAAATACAGAATACATTGTATTATACAGGGTGTTTAAAAAATACGTTCGGATATTTTACTCACTTATAGATCTCATCAATACAAACAAAAAAGTTGTAATAAACATGGGTTCGAAAATCAACCGTTTTCGAGATATGGAGTTTTTTTAAGAAAACAAATATTGCTTGTTATTTGAATAAGTTCCCGACCCATTAAAACAAATAGCCGAGTAAATAAAACATTTTAATTAGAAATAATTAGATGTTCTACATGTCCTCCTTCCTTTTGCACACATCCTTCGCATCTCCTTAAAAATGAACGCCGCATTCTCTCAAAGATTTCCGGATTTGTACGAACAGTCGGGCCGGCATATTCTATTCGTTCTCGCAATTCGTTTAAATTATTCACAGGGCTTGAATAAATTAACGACTTTAATTATCCCCAAATACAAAAGTCGAGCGAATTGAGGTCAAGAGATCTAGGTGGCCACACAACTGAACCCCTCGCCCTATGAACGGTTGTAATTTTCGTTTAGGAAATTTCTGACCATGATTGAAAAATGTACAGGGGCCCCATCGTGAATCAATTTATAAAAAATTTATCACACGGAAGTGTCCGGTTCGGAAATGCTTCGGCTTACAAGCGACGTGCCTCATAAGAATTACCATTAGCCTTACCATTGACCATTAAATTGTCGCCCTTAAAAAAATTGAAAAAACAAGCATATAGATAGATATAACTGTATCTTTATTTGTTTTCAAAAATTTTCCATTTATTTCGACCAAATAAAATTTGTTCTACAAGTAAATTTATATTTCGTTTATAATAAAGAAGTAATAATAAACTACCAAATGAATGCTTTAAAGAACGGGGATGGCTCAGTGGTACATGAGCCAAGCTTTGGATGTAATAGTCGAAACGCTTCCCGATTCGAATCTCTCCAGGGTCGGAAATTTCTCTAATTCCCTGGGTGATCGGTACTGGGTCCCGGTTTCCATTTGCCATTGGGGATCAAATTAATGGCACTCCTCGTATTACGGTCGCATTAGAGGAGTAACAAGACCATAAACAAAAACATTCACACACAACAGGCAAGCCAAGCACGGTTTCGCACCAACACGGTAACCCGCAGAGTCGGGCCCTGTTGTGCATAGCACAAACTAGCTTAGCTTTGCCTCACACCGCCTCGCCACTGCGCAAGCGGTACAAACGAGGATCATGATAATATTATATTATTATTATTATAAATGCTTTATTTAGCAAGTAAACTTATTCAGTCCTTTATAATAACGGCCCTGAGGAAAATACATTACCTTGTGAATGTTCTGCCTTTATTCTTAAATAGCGTTCTCGCACTTCTGAAAACTCGCTGATATGTTTTACCATCCGTCTTACTGTAACACTACCTGTGGTAACAATAATAATACACGCAGGTTCCTTTTAAAAGGTATTTCATTTAAAAAATATTTGACCACTTCGGTACGGTACGGTGATCAACTCCGAACTGAATAAACAAACAACTTCGAAGATTATGCTAAAAACGCCACCAAGCCGACATAAACAAAATACCTAGCTTAAACAGCAATAAGAGCTTGAACCTTAGTTTACTTTCCCAGAACAAAGAAGCTGCTTCGTCAAGATTTATAGTTATTATAAATTATCGGCTATCTACTTGATTTGTAAAAGAGGTAAAGAGAAAACATTAAGTTGTTTTCTATGTATGATAAATATATTATTTATTAACTACTGTATATTCCTAAAAATTGCCTTCCGCAAAATTTGTCGCCAGGGCGCAGAGCATTCCTCGCATTCCCGGATTGCGGCGACCCTAGTCCGTACATTCAGCGTACAATACATTACATTTCTGGAAGGGATTGCACATTTCTAGAAACCGTTTCTACAATATGGATCGGGAATCGTTAGAAAATTTAAGAAAACAGAAAGTTCAGAGCCAATTATTTTAATTCAAATTTAAAAATGTTAGATTAAATATTAAAATTGATGTCCATTATTCTCTAGGCAATAATAATAAAGTTCACTCTCAAATTCTCTCCGATCATTTTGGAAGATTTAGCGCGGAATATTTTGGCATCCTAAGCATTTTGGAGCAATTCTATTTTGCCAAAACGAATTAGGTAAAAACAATGTTAGCTACTATTAAATAGCATTTTCTAAGAGCTGTTTAATGAGGTTTCACAAGGTGGGTATTTTATATGTACATATATACTGCTATGATATTTACCCTATATTAATATTATTATTTTAAACTATATCTTAAACTATGTTAAGGCGACCGGGTGGCGCAGTGGGCGAGAGTCCGCTTCGCAACCGGTTGACCCGAGTTCGACTCCCGTTGTGGCCCGAATTTTAATTAATTCTGGAGCAGCGGGAGTGACTCGGTAGCATAGTTGGGGGGGTTTTACAAGGGTGGGGCATGTTAGACTCGTGCATAGCGCTACGTGCGCTGATCCGAGGTAAGCGGGGTGGGATGAGAATCGTGGAGTTGCTATGGCAACTCCACGATTCTTTAAAAAAAAAAAAAAGCTATGTTAATCATACGAGATAACCCTGATATGATGTGATTTTTTGGCTTCGTAATGCCTTATGTAGGTATAAAAGGATACTATTTTGATAATAGGAAGCTTGTTTTACCTGAAATTGTTTGTAATTAGTTTCATTATCATGATAAGAAGGTTGTTTATAAATTATTATGGATTAAAATTGACAAATATATATCTAATAAGAGAAAAAGGTTTTGTTCGATCTTCGGAAGGTGCTGCGTAGTGCCATAATTGGATTTTAAAGTGATCTTGTGAGTGAACATTCCTTAGGGAATGATGTTTAAACATCGTAGTGCGACGTAGGGAATGTTTTTGGTTATTTTGGGGCAAGTGAGGAAGCCCTGGAACATAAAAATTGTATTTTTACTTGGTTATATTTTTGTAAATATGTGTATGAGAGGTTATGATTTTGTTTTTATGAATTATATTGTTATTAGTAGAGCTATAGGAGATTTTTGCGTTTATATAATTGTGTTTGTGATTTAGGTTTATGTTTGTAATAATTTTGTAACTCAATAGTTGAAATTTGTCTAAATTTGAAATTTTATGCTCATGTATTTCTTTTGTATTAAATTGTGAAGTAATTAGTATCAAAAGAATGGTAAATTTGTTATGATTATAAATATGAAGTTTTTTTGTTAAAATTTTAAGTATTAGTCTTGTAATTTACAAGTTTATAATGTTGTAAATCAGCTGTAAATTGTAAAGATAGTAATTTGAAATTTCATTGGTCCATTTTATGTGGAAATATGCGTAAAGTTACCAAAATTGGTAAATTTTGGATTTTAGTCTTGTTTTAACGCTCAAAGAAGATAATTATTGGCGGTTCCTTAAGTTGTTTACTAAAATTGTATTAAAGGTTAGGTTCCCTTAACAAAGTATTAAATTATGTGCAAGTAATTGTTAAAAGTGTTTATTTATTTGTTGAAACAAAGTAATAAAATTTTATTTAAATTTCAAGTTAATAAAAGTGTTTAATTTATAAAATAATCCGACATACCTGGAGTTTAATATTTGAATGGTGTTATTTCTTTCAAAGTTCCTGAAAATTAATTTATTAGAGAATATCAAATTAAAAGTGCAATTATTAATTCATAATAAGAAGAATTTTACTTACCTTATCTGGAAACTTAACACGTTTCACTAAAGTCGTAATTGATTACCAACGATCGAGGTAATGGATGCAGTGGGACCAGGAATCGGAATGACGCTGTCTTGCTAAAATTGGAGGGAATCTGCTGACAGTTGCAATTCTATGAAATTCAGATGTACCCTGGACGGCAACATTTTGGAAGATTGCAGATAAGTTAATATTTAAGTATGTGTTGAACTGATTACTGTATTTGTATAACTATCTATAGCGAGGTCACGAACTGAAACCCTGAGATATTTATGGTTTTTATATGCTGGTATATTTTAATTTGTATTATTGGCGTAACCAATGTGTATAATTTAATTTTGAGCTAGCCGTGGTAAATCAAATTTATTTGAGTTTAATATATTTATTTTGATAAATAATTCACAGCATCTTTTTGACGCAAGCCAATGTGGGGCTTTTGAGTTGAATTATTTATTTAATAACATATTACATAGCAATATATATACGTATATATAAATATTCGCCAGACCAGTGACTTTCACCTGTTCCCCAAATTAAAAGAACATCTTCGGGCAACTCATTTTTCGGACGATAAAGAAGTGATGGCAGCTGTGAATGAGTGGTTTGCAGTGCAGGACAAAGAGTTTTTTGTAAAAGCATTCAAGCTTTGCATCATTGATATACCTTTTGGAGGATTATGTTGAGAAATAAAGTTGTTTCGAAATGTCTATATCAGGGACAATAAATGATGAACTACTTGGTATTCCTGCACTTCTGAATTTTTTTCATTTATATTGTCGTTCTTTAATTCTTCGTCCTTGTCACTTTCTGTATCTTTCTTGAAATTTTGCTTTTTTTACGGAGTCTCATATTTCGTTAGTTATTCGAACATCGTCCACTGTGATATGTCTCAACGGTAACAATGTCGAAATTTATTATTTAGTGCAACTTCAGCCTTTTCGCAATAGAGCGATCATCTTCTCCTTCAAATTCGTTTGATTCACTTTGTAGTGAATAAATAGTTTCTGAATAAAATCTTTATAGAAGACCAAACATTTTTGTTGTAAACGTCATTGCTTGCGACGATTTAAAAAGTTCTTAACTGACAAATGTGTTATTCAAGCACATCAGAAAAACTTTATTGTTTCTTATACGGTACAAAACACTACCTGCTAATGAAAAAATTAATAAATTCATTGGCTATAGCTTTACCGCTCTCAAAAAGGTTTCCTTTGTCTTTAGAATCTGCACGTTTGTTTTTAACTTTTTTTTTTATATTACCAACTATCGCATGCTAATAAGTACTATTTGAGTTTCATGAACGTAGCAAGAAATCGAGGAAAACAGGTGCGGAGGATAATCACTTAATGGTATATATTTTGAATTTTTTTTAAGAATAATGAATTTGCGTTGTAAATTTGATATTAATCGATTTATCATTAACTAAGCCTGCACACTGAAATCAGGAATTCGTAATAAAAGCAAGGTCAATTTTTGACTTATAGGTAGACATCAGAGGACGGACTTACAGTAGGGGAAAACACTTCGAACAATTTGTAGGAAGGCTTTGCGACTGCCAATTTATATTTTTTACGTGTTTTTTTTATTAATTTGTGTAAAAGAATGACATTCCAACCACAATTTTGTTCGTACAAAATTATTTGCATATTTCAAATAGAACATCATTACATTTTTAGAACCTGCATGACATTTTTGACTTAAAATTACAATTCGTCGACATTTAAACTTGTATTAACTACGTTTTCTGAAATATTAAGGAGTTCTGAGGAAATAATTAAAAAGGTTACACAGTGTTTCTATTAGTGATGGGCATAATCGAATGATTAGTATTGGAATGATTTTAATAATCGGAATATTCATTCGAATTCATCATTCGAATCTAAATTGCGCGCACATTTCGGCAATGCGAGAAATGTCTCGTATTATGCCGTTCGAATGATAACTCTGGCACTCCTGCTCTTATCGCAAATTGTTTTTTTTTTTTGTTTTCGACTGGATTCTGTTCTGTATTTATTTACATTTCGTCGCATTCTAAGATTAACCTTAGTGTAAATTTTGTTCTATGGCTTTGCGTGTTATATTATAAGTTATTTAATCTTAACGATATTTCTAATTATTTTATTACAACTGATTAATATTTTTTTTAAACGGAAAGATAATATGAAAACAGATTAAGATAAAAAATTTAGTTTATATGACATTTTCAAATGGTGACATAAATTGTTGAAATTATTTTATTCATGTATCCAGTTTATGACCATAATAAATATATTTAATTGAATAATAATCAATCTTAAAAATTCTACAATTAATATCTTTTAATTTAATTATGGAAAAGTAGAAATAAATATAACAGAATATTTCGAATTGTTTCATTCGAGATGCGAGCGTCGCTATGAACGTATTCGAGAAGTTTTCATCATTCGAATGAATTACTTGCATCTCGAGATATCTCAAGATATACGCCTATAGGAATATTTAGAATGATTTCGTTCGACGTGCGCGCGTCGCTACGAACGTATTCGAGAAGTATTTATCATTCGAATGAATTACTCACATCTCGAGATATTTCGAGAAATATGCATAATGGAATATTTCGAATGATTTCGTTCAATATGCGCGCGTCGCTACGAACGTATTCGACAAGTTTTTATCATTCGAATGAATTACTCATCTCGAGATATATGCATAATGGAATATTTCGAATGATTTCGTTCAATATGCGCGCGTCGCTACGAACGTATTCGAGAAGTATTTATCATTCCAATGAATTACTCACATCTCGAGATATTTCGAGAAATATGCATAATGGAATATTTCGAATGATTTCGTTCAATATGCGCGCGTCGCTACGAACGTATTCGACAAGTTTTTATCATTCGAATGAATTACTCATCTCGAGATATATGCATAATGGAATATTTCGAATGATTTCGTTCAATATGCGCGCGTCGCTACGAACGTATTCGAGAAGTATTTATCATTCCAATGAATTACTCACATCTCGAGATATTTCGAGAAATATGCATAATGGAATATTTCGAATGATTTCGTTCAATATGCGCGCGTCGCTACGAACGTATTCGACAAGTTTTTATCATTCGAATGAATTACTCATCTCGAGATATATGCATAATGGAATATTTCGAATGATTTCGTTCAATATGCGCGCGTCGCTACGAACGTATTCGAGAAGTATTTATCATTCCAATGAATTACTCACATCTCGAGATATTTCGAGAAATATGCATAATGGAATATTTCGAATGATTTCGTTCAATATGCGCGCGTCGCTACGAACGTATTCGACAAGTTTTTATCATTCGAATGAATTACTCATCTCGAGATATATGCATAATGGAATATTTCGAATGATTTCGTTCAATATGCGCGCGTCGCTACGAACGTATTCGAGAAGTATTTATCATTCCAATGAATTACTCACATCTCGAGATATTTCGAGAAATATGCATAATGGAATATTTCGAATGATTTCGTTCAATATGCGCGCGTCGCTACGAACGTATTCGACAAGTTTTTATCATTCGAATGAATTACTCATCTCGAGATATATGCATAATGGAATATTTCGAATGATTTCGTTCAATATGCGCGCGTCGCTACGAACGTATTCGAGAAGTATTTACCATTCGAATAAATTACTCACATCTCGATATATCTCGAGATATATGCATAATGGAATATTTCGAATGATTTCATTCAATATGCGCGCGTCGGTACGAACGTATTCGACAAGTTTTCATCATTCGTATGAATTGCTCGCATGTCGAGATATTTCGTAATATATGCATAATCGAGTATTTCGAATTTTTTCATTCAATATGCGCACGTCGCTGCGAACGTATTCAAGAAGTTTTTATCTTTTGAATGAATTACTCGCATCTCGAGATATCTTTGGATATATGTATCATCGAATATTTCGAATGAATTCATTCGAGATACGCCGTCATTCGTTTTTATCGTTTCGCGTAGTTAAAAAACATGTTATTATTCTCAATTTAGATTTGTAAAAATGCGGAAAACTGCTGGAAGTTCCCTATTTTCAAAGTGGTTATTAAGCTTAAGCCTATTAATAAAACCACTATGTAAGAGATTTTAAATGACTTGCAATTTATTGCAATCAAATTCGTGATTTTTCTCAGTTATACACAAACAGACCCACTTATTTTCGAGCTTTTAAAATTACATAACGCATATTTCCGTCAATATCTCAAGAAGTTGCCGATAAATACTTTAGATCGAGAATTTTGCTGCCAAAATTGACCACCTTACTTATCACGATTCATCCTTACAATTATTTGAGGTTAGATTGTTATAATTTATATTAAATATTTGATAAATTCCTCAATGTTAGTATTTACAAGTGCAAATATGTATGTAATTTACTTATAAAACTGACAAATTAAAATTACAATTGCTTCAATAGCTGCCAAGTTACTGTGACATTTGTATTAACTATCTGTATAAAATTAACAACTTATAATGTTGCCTTTTTGCATCCGAAATGGATGGGTATTATTACCCTGGAGCATCGCAGCGTCATAAAGTTTATTCAAGATGGCATTGCGCTAAAATGTGTCCACAAACTGCAGTATGTGGAAACAAAGGGTGATCATAATTGAAAGCAGAATTTTGAACTAAATAATTTCGGTGAGGCCGGACAACCGGTTACGGCGGAATCTGATGAAACGGTGAAGAAAGTTAAAGGTTTAGTGTTAGATCGGCGAACGAAAGCGTTTCTTATTGCCAGGAAATCAATGTATCCGCAATATTTAAATTATTGCATTATGATTAAAGCATGAAGGTGTCCAGAACAAAAATTTCTAAAGAAAGAATTTTCCTAAATTGTCACAAGAAAGAAGACTTAATTTTACCATCTCCTCATTAAACCAAGATCAATGCAGTGTGTCCACAGGAGGTCTCCTCCAAAATCCTAAAAACAGTCTTATTCTGGAAAATTGTTGGCGACCTATTTTTGGGACGTGGAGGAAGTTCTGCTAATTGAGTACATCCAGAAAGGGATTGCAATTAATACTGAAGAATACGGGAACAAAATGAGACAGAAAATTTGCTTTACATGATTAATTCACATTGCTATGGTCTAATATTTTGAAGACCTACCAAAAGAATTTTTCTCTGGGGGAGTCCAGCCGCTCGAACAACATTGTTATAAATGCATTAGTATAGCAGGTAGTAATGTAGTCGAATAAAAGTTTTCTACGGCCATCTTTTATTTTTATTATTTAGTATATTTAACAAAGCATTTTCATAACCATTGCAGCTGAAGTCAAGAATTATATAACTTAGTACTTTTCATTTGGGCACATTTCAGAATAATTTTTCTTGGAATACAATTCTATAACACTTTTGCACTGTTGGGTTACATTTTTCTCGTTAAATGTACTATTTTCATACTCGAACTCATTCTGAACCCGAACAATCTCTTCTGTTTTGATGTCTGCATCTACAGTTTCATTATTTAATTCCAGCTTATCTTTATTTGCTCCTGTAATCCGAATAACAATAGCGACTAATTCCTCTGCAAAACCAATCATTCCAAGAACTGAAAGTCCCAATAGGAAGCCCAGCGATCCTCCCAGGTCTGATAAAAAGGCGTTCCAATCGTAGCCGATCACTTCCTCCATTACGGTGTACAAGTTTGAAGAGAAATAAATTTTTATGCCGCATTGGGGTAATGGATACTGACGGATACTTTGTAGAAAAGGCATGTATGTGGTTGTATTACATTTTGCAGCGCAACCGGTTTCCTGAAGGAAATTGTCCAAGTAGATGCTGAAAATTGTTAAGTTAATAAAAATGGAGGTTGTGTGTAAGATTTCTCACCTTGGAGTTGAATAGTCAACCATTTTAACCGTTTGTTCAGAAGTGTTGCAGGCTGGTAAATTTTCATTGGGAACCCATGGCGTGCTGCATCCAACGGCTTGGCTAATCCTTTTGTTTGTTATCCTTTCCACGCACTTAAAATTGGAGATATTTTAGTAACAAATTATGATTATAAAAGCGACATGTAAGTGCACTAAAGCATTGTGTAGGAAATGTGCACATTAGGCTTCCTTTTAGTGGGCTGATGGAACGCTATATTGACCATTATGAAATACCAATAACTTCCTTATAACTGCATTTAGAAAAATACCAATTTTGCAACAACACCATTAGACCTTTCCTTGCGCGCTAAATGGCCAAAAATGTAAAATTTTAAATTAGAAAGAAATTAGGAAAGCATCTATAAAAAAATGGAAAATATGAAATAGCAGCCTTAATATAAGTTGTAAAATATTTTTTGTCTTTCAGAGCTGTGTGTTTAATTGATGTTACTACATATACATATTGACCTTGTTGTAGAGCTGATTTGTTTTGAAATAATTTCTATTCCCCTAAATAATATTGTAGACTATTATATCAAATTTAAAAAAAAATAGGCAACACACCTAACGTCAGATTGCTTCTCTAAAGAGCACTTTGCTTGTACGATCCAAACGGATTAGTGTGAGTCATGTCATAATACCTTAGCCCAGGGATTTTCATTTACAGATAGCAAACCAACAAATCAATTATACTTTATCATACAATACGTATACATGGCCTCGATATACAGGGTGCTCTAAAAGTAAAGCGACACAGCTTAGCTATAGCTTCCTGAGGTCAAGTGGGACCGAATAAACGAAACATACCTTAGTACAAAAGTGCTTTCTTAAGAAGTTATAGCGCCTGAAAGAAGATATGGATGAGTACCTATTTTCAACTTGGTCCGCCATTTTGTTTCTAAAATATACCCAACGTTAAAAATATTTTTTATTCGTTAAGGCGCCATAACTTCTTAAGCAACCGTTTTGGTACTAAGGTTACAGAAAGTAAACGTACACTAGTTAGGGCAAAAGCAGCAATAAACATAAAAAATGGAAAACTAGGTAAGCAGTAGAAAACGAAAATTACAAAACGAACATTTCAATTCTGATAGCAAGACAGACAAAACCGCGAACGAGATGAATACGAATGACACATATGTAATACACAATAGAGTTAGAAGAATAATATCAGACAAATTAGTTAAATTGGAAATATTAAGAACAGCTATTATAAACTGATTAACCATAAACAGAAAAATGAGAACGAATGGAAAATAGAACATCAACAAGTATTAAAGCTGGACAAGAATATAATGGGTGAAGTGACCACTATACAAAAAGATACTAATATATATATTGCTGTGTATCCCTCTTACGTTGGGGTGACAAAAATAGTTGCTGTGAGTTATACCGTTATTAAATGTACGAATAATTGTAGGTAGGGATAAATAATGTGCTATATGTACACAAGATAAAATAAAGCACATATAAAGTTGTGCCTTCAATGACATGTACAAATCGACAACAAATTGTATTTAAATAAACTACTCACACAGCACTACCTTAGACTCTTATAAAAACCAAATACGAAATTTGTTAAATAAAAGTAAAGTTGAATTAATGAAATCTCAGGGTAATTAAATAAAAACAAGGTTGGAATAATTGGACAACAATGAATTAGTAAAAAAAATAATTCAGCCTTTCAAGAACTTTAACTGTCATCAGCAAATAAATACAGCATTATACAATTAATAATTAAAGTAACGTAACTTATAACTACCAAACCTGATGTTCAGCTTATTTCTTCCTTTTTCATCAATAATTCTTTGTGCTTACTTCCTTTCCTGCGTGCTCTGCATTGCATTACTCAGCTCCTTCAATGTCCATTTGTTGACCTCGTGCGGATGGAAAATCTGGTCTCTCGTATAATTCAAATAGGCGAAGAATTCTTACAGACCTCTCAGTAATCCCTGGATTGCACTGGATCTTTGTTGATTTTCAGGTAATAAATTGGCTTTTACCTGTTGCTGGTTGTAGTATAATATTTTGATCGTAGCAAGTTGCTTTTATAGGTTAGGTTACCAAAACCTTCCAAATATTGATCGTAGTTTCACGTTGTAAATATTTTATTCGTAGATCGAAGCACTGGTAATATAATTGCACCACGTTGCACTGGATAATATTTATAAACTTGGTAAGCAAACACGATGCACATAAAATTCACTTTATTTCAAATTTGACGTTTGTCAACAAAACAAAAGTTACAGATAGGATTAAAATTTACAAAATTGGCTAGGAAACCTTTACCGGTTCCTCGCAGAAATTTTAAGAAAGTGACGCTCTTTTTCAGAATTTTCCTTTTATACCTGTCCTGAAAAAAGCTGGCTTTGTCATAGCAACTTACATAATATTCAAGTATTTTAACAAAATTTAATCTAGCTCGACAAATTTTACTTGTCATCAAGAAAACCTGACCAATCAGAGAGCAGCAAGGAAAAATGACAAATTTGAATAAAAAATCTTATAAACTAAATAACTTAATGATGGATCATGCTAGGGCCAAACTAATTACATATTTGAAATCCTCAAAACAAGGCAAATCTTTTAAGACGAAACATGACCCATGTACTATAAAAATTAACCTAAAAGTTATAAACAAAATCAATAAATTATCAGTAAACAAACAAATTAACATTAAAACTTTTGAAAAACAACCTTAAACTATTCTAATATAATAACACTATCTTTTATAAAACATTTTAACTGGATCTAAACACTTACATATAAGAAAATTTCGAAATTTCTCTAAGTACATAACCTTTTGATATATAATTATGAACAAATCACTAATTAAATCATTGTTTCTAAGAAACTTCACACACAAAGATGCCCTACCTAAGTAGTCAATGGTATTTGAACTTATAATTCCCTACGGAATAGAAATAACTTAGCAATTTCCACATATCTGAACGAAAATGTAAAAACATGTTTAAATAACCCATAAATAAACAAATACAGCATTGTTACTATGATAAATGCGACGAACTGCATCCATATCACATGTACTACATGTCTACATACAAATAT
>JABXWE010022427.1:0-20365 GCA_014611495.1 Limonius californicus
CCTTTGGTGCGGAAGGAAAATTTGATACCATCGTTAAAATAATGAAATTAAAATAATGCACTGAATTACATGCGAATTTCTTTCTGTGTTTATCTTGGTGGTTGGGTGGGCACGTGCCCTTGTGCCCTTTAGTACAAGCCGCCACTGCTAGAATATATTAAACTATGTATACAGGGTGTCCTGAAAGTAAAAGGATACAGCTTAACTACAGCTTCCTGAGGTCAACTGGGCCCAAACATACCTTAGTACAAAAGTGCTTTCTTAAGATGTTTTGGCACCTTAAAGAAGAAAAAATATTTTTAGCATTGGGAACATCGGAAACAAAATGGCGGATCAAGCTGAAAATTGGTACACATCCACTTCAGGGAAAGCCGAACATTCTCAACATCTGCCGAGAACGCCCTCTACAATATGCAGCAATGCTTATACATTGAGAATGTTGGGCTTTCCCTGAAGTGGATACGTACCAATTTTCAGCTTGCTCATTTTCCATTTTATTTAAAAATATATCCAACGATAAAAATATGTTTTTCTTCCATAAAACGCCATAACTTCTTGAAGAATTTTGTACTAAGGAATGTTTGGTTTAAGCAGCCCCATTTGACCTCAGAAAGCTCCGTTTAAGTTATGCCTCTTTATTTTCAGGACATCCTGTATATGAGGTGCCAAGTAATTGCATTAGCAATCTCGTAAATGGTAAGGGATTACAAATTCAGTCGAATGGGTAAAATTGCTTCGCATTTTTAATGCTATTCCAATCTAATCTCAAATTTTAGAAGCTTAGCTTAATTTTTTATTCTAGTGGAAGAACGAAAATTAGCATTTTTTTTTTTTTTTTACGTAATTTTCTTATATCAATGAAGCACAACTTTATTAAGACAGGTTTTAAATTCATTTAATGATCGTGCATAAACTGAGCTCTTTATAAATAGGAGGATGATCATTTTCTCCCTGTCTAGCCAAACAGGTACATGCATCAATTACAAACTATTAACCAAGGTACTGAAATTATGAAACCTAAGATAAAACTGGCAAAATCTGCGAGGCACGTCCAACGCTTTGTGTGATATCTCCTTTTAGAAAATATTTTGCCTAATATTCCATAACCATTTTCATTCAGCTGGCTGCCTGTGTGTTTACTAAATATAATTTCTAGCACAAATTTTGCACTCAACTTGTTTTCAAATTTTGCAGTTGAATCAAATTTTAGTTAAAGTGATTTTCAAAGAACCAAACAGATATTATCTTTTAACCAATAAAGTGTCCAGTTTAGGTACCAATAAAATGTGTAATCCTGAGTGCAGTGCTCAGTTAACCTGGTGAGATGTAGATAAACAAGGTATTGTTAAGGCCACCCGTTTACAGATTGCTAACTTTGCAAGATTTTCCTTTGGTTTTTTTTTGTACACTGCAGTAAAAGTTTAAAAATTGAGAGGAACTGTGTTGTTTAAATGGTCTTATTTTAGATAATACTGGAGTTGCAGGTGAAATTCTCGAATAGATCATGAAAGAGAGTTGAATAAACAAAGAATGCAAAGAACAACAAAAATGCCTACTTTTGTTTTGAAAACCCATTGTTGTCCAGGAAAATATTACAATTCTACAATAATTTTTCGTTATTGGTAAAACAGCAAAATCAAATTATAGAGAAGAATAAGTTTTTGTATACCTTCGTAATAAAAGGTTGCCGCCTATGAGCAAAAACAATCATATACTGTCGTTTTGGGGTCGTCGGCGTCAAAAAAACTGACGTGCGTTCTTCAAAAATTCTTAAGCTGGAGGAAGATGTGAGGCGCTAAGTCGAGACTGCATGGGGAAGGGATAAATATTTCCCAATCTAATTGCTCAATGGGTTGCACAGTGCGAGGGGTGGCGTGCGATCGGGCGCTATAGTGTAAAAGCACGACTCCACAGGTGATCAATCCTCGCCTTTTGCCCTTCTCAACTTTATTAAGGTATCACCATACACGTCTGCATTATTTTTCTTACCACGTTCCAAGAAATCAACCAATAGTAGGCTTTCTTGTCACAAAAAAAAAACAGTAGCCATAAGCTTTCGGTTCTCGAACGTCTGCTTGAACCTTTTGGCTTTTAGGGAACTCGCACGCTTCCACTGATTGATTGTTGCTTGTTGAAATGCAAGTCATAACGCCAGTCAAAGTATGATTCAGGTACTCATTGCCATCAATTTTGTAGCGATGCAGGAAGGCCACTGCAGAAGCCATTCGCTGGTTTTTGTCAACATCCGCCAACATCATTAGCACCCACCTCGTACAAAATTTCTAATACTGTAGCCTGTTCGTGATAATTTCATGCAGTATCATATGTGAAATTCGAGGAAAGTGTGCGGTCATTTTCGAAATCTTAAACCGCCGATCATTACGAATTTTTTTTTGTTAATTTTTTCCGCAATATTATCATGAAGAATAGGAGATCTTCCACTTAGTTCCTCATCGTGCACGTTTGTTCGGCCTTGTCTGAAATTCCTCCACCGTTCCTTCACTCCTGATACCTCTCGTATTTAACGATTCATTTTCTTTTTTTGCATAGAAAAAAGTAATCACAGCGCCCACATCGCACTTAGCGGGATTTTCAATCGTAGTCTCTATTTTACTGCTTTATTATACAACTGAATACAATGACAGAACCACGGTAAAGTGACTTGTGGTTAGCTCATCGACCACTCAAGGCACCAAATTGACTGCGCCCACGCCCCTGATTCGGCAGGAATATTTAAACAGCCCTTAGTTTCCCAATAAGCCTCTTATATAATTTATCTACAAACTTATGTAGTTGCTGGTCAATTGCGAAATCAGTTAAAAGGGTTCTACGACTGGAACGTGAAACGTACGAGGGTCGATTGATAACAAAGGTCTCCAATCCTTTCAGACAAGAGGAAATAATGAAACCGGTGTCAAAATAAAGTAAATTGTACTTCGAACCTACATTTTTATTTTTCTACATAATTACCATTTAGTGTCACACATTTTTCCATATGCTATCCATTTCCTCATTCCGAGCATGAAGAAACTTTCTGGTTTACTCTTGATGTTTACTCTTGATCCGAGCATGAAGAAACTTTCTGGTTTACTCTGATCCACTTACGCACAGCAGCCTGAACTTCGGTATCCGACGAAAAATGGTGACCTTTCAATACCTCCTTCAACTTTGGGAATAACCAGAAGTCTGAGCGTGCCAAATCGGGGCTGTTCGGAGGGTGAGAAACAACCGTGAATTTCAGGTTCGTCATTGTCTTCGTCGTCTTGCGGCTGCAATGCGGTCTAGCGTTGTCGTGGTGCAACCGGAAAATGGTCCTTTGCGGCCTTACTCTACGGATACGTTTCTTGAGTGCTCGTAAGGTTTCGCAGTATCTTGCCGAATTAATCGTTGTTCCCTTTGGCAGATATTCCGTGTGAGTGACACCCTTTGCATCCCAAAATATCGTGAGCATGATTTTGTGTGCTGAGGGAACTGTTTTGAATTTCCTTACACCCGGAGATGAAGGGTGATGATATTCCATCGACTGCCGCTTGTTTTCAGGGTCGTAATGATGAATCCAACATTCGTCCCCGGTGGTGATGTTCATGAGAAAATCATCTCCTTGACGACGATACTGGTTAAGGAGTTCTTGACAAACGTTTTTTCTCTGTTCTTTCATGACATCCTTCAATTGTCGCGGGACTCACCAGGCGCAGATTTTTCTGTATGATAATGTGCTGCACTTTTTCTTGACTAATGCCCAGTTGCAGAGCAATTTCTTATTGCTTAATTCGACGATTTCCTTGAATCAGCGCATCCACTCGTTTTTGATTCTCCTCGTGCCCCTATTGCAGATTTTTGGACGTCGAACCCATTGGCGAACATTCTTCACATCCATACAAATAGTGCCATAAACAGCTTTCAAACGCATGTGAATTTCGATGGGCGCGCAACCTTCCAGAGTTAAAAATTCTATCACTGATCGTTGCTTGGTGTGCAACTCAGAAGTTGAGCTCATGATAAATGACAACATTACGCAACGGTGCCACACAGGAAACTGAAACTTTGCACGTTTACACTAGAAACTCGAGGCTACCGAATGCAGGCTAGAACTTGTTTCTATCCCCACTACTCGCACCACGGCGCTGTTGGAGACCTTAGTTATCAATCAGCCCTCGTAAAATGCAAGGTCAGTGGGATCTTAATGCTAGAAACCTTCTCTGGAATTTCTGTCGTTCGGATTCGACGTTAAAACTGTAGGTCCCTCGTGTCTCTACCTTAGCGCCGAGGAGAAACACGTGACAGAGAAGAGGCCGATGCCCAACAGTGGGACTAAAAGGTTGTCGATGATGATGATCAGTGGTGAGCTATGAAAATGTTAACAATGGGCTCGCTCTTTTCTTCTGCAAAAAGGCGCAAATAACCTTAATGGCATTAATGTTTTGAATCCCATGGAGTTCGATGTTTCTGATATTTTTGAATTAACAGTTAAACTTCTTCTGTATTCTTTTCAATGGCAGGGAGGTAACAACCGTTACTAAACAAAACGCTTTATAAACCGAGCAGGCACAATACAATCACAATTACAGGTTATTGTAGCATCAGCACCATAGGAAATATTGCCAATAGAACAACCATTCCTTGAAAAAAGGACTATGTCGTCACGCATATGCCATTATCTTAGTAAATTACAAAATTTAATTCTTTTTTCGAGATTGAAAGATACGTATTTTATTATTGGAACATTATGGTGGGTCTTATGTTTTCTGCAATTGCAAGAGATGTTCTTGTTACAGGCTACGAAGCTGAACATTTACTTAAACGAAAAGCAGATGTTATAACTCCAAATGGTTTAAATGTAAAAAAATTCTCAGCCTTGCATGAATTTCAAAACTTACATGCGTTATCGAAAGAAAAAATTCATGAATTTGTTAGAGGACATTTTTATGGGTAATTATTAGCTGCCTTTAAATTAAAAAATAATAAAAATAACTTTTTTTTAGTCATTATGACTTTGATCTCGATAAAACACTGTACTTCTTCATTGCTGGCCGCTACGAATTTGGTAATAAAGGAGCAGACGTTTTTATAGAAGCTTTAGCAAGGCTTAATCATCTACTGAAGGTAAACATAATTTAAATTTTTTGTGATTAATTTTACTATGGCTGAATCATTACAGAGCACTCATCCAGATGTGACAGTAGTAGCATTCTTGATATTTCCCGCCAAAACAAATAATTTTAACGTGGAATCTTTAAGAGGACATGCAGTTACTAAAAGTTTAAGAGATAGTATTAACGAAATTCAACAAAAAATGGGCAAGAGAATGTACGAGATATGTTTAAGGTAAGCAGCAAAACCTATCATCCAACCTTCTTTAAAATTTCATATCATTTTAGCGGACGTATGCCTGATCCATCGGAGTTATTACAAAAAGACGATTTGGTAAGGCTAAAACGTTGTATATATGCCTTACAGAGGGATGGTCTACCGCCTGTTACAACACACAATATTGTAGATGATTGGAATGATTCTGTGCTGAATGCTGTCCGAAGGTGTAATCTTTTTAATACAACATATGATCGAGTCAAGGTAAATCTAAATTTAATTTGTGAAATAATTAAGACCACATTTCACAAATTGTGAGTCAATAAAACCATAAAGTTAGACGTAAGGTTAAACTAATTTTAAACAAAGTTTATTGATTAAATTAAAATCGTCATAAAAACTATTTTCAAAAAGTATGCCGCTAGAATTACTTACAAGGCTAGTATGACATGACAAAGATTTAAATAAAGTGTTTTTTGCAAAATTCTGTGTTGTGTTATACAATATTCTGTGTGCAAAATGTTGTAGACAATTCTGTACATTTACGCTCAAATCTACAGAATTTTATTAGAAATCTGCCCCGTATCGATGCGCAAACGAGCAATTTTTAGTGTTCATGAATGATCACAGAGGGTAGAGAGATAAATGTTTTACCATGTGTTTACGCCACCGCGCCAACGCTAACCCTGCCCACACTTCATATAACTTATAAAAACACAAAAAATATACCCATAAACACAGAAAAATAATGCAATACAAGACGCTAACAAAATAACAATATTCGAAGTTATATAAGCAACAGTAAACAATTATTATGAAACCTTGATAGAATTCTACGAGTATATTATCCCCAGTCACGTGATTATTTTGACAGCTTTCTCATCGATGTCAACATATTTGCGCATGCTCAGTAACAGAATTTCTCATAAAATTCTGGTTTGTGTAACACTAGCCAGTCGCAAATATTCAAATGTTTGGATATTGAGGTTATGTTATGTTTCATACCAACCGAACACATGTTTTACATTTTCCCACGGGCTTAAACGGAATTGTGACACATAAACGACGGCATACCCTAGCGTAGCTCAGAGGAGGAGGACGGGAGTTCCTTGTATAAAATACACCGCGCTTAAATCTGATCAAATTCGGGATAAAATCGTAATCATTGAGGGCGCCAACGAGAATATCACTAGATCCGGCACTGCTCAAGCTCCACGTTACTTTGAACGGCCAATCTGAAGGTTGTGCGTGATGGAACTTTCCTTTTCACGCAATTGTTCCTAATAAAAATGGTAATTTCCTAGCCCCTTAAACAAAAGGGCGCAACAATCACTCTCAGCTGCCCTTACAGGAATCTTCTCATTACTTTTAACAGAGATCAAAATGAAATAGAGTTGAGTTTAACAAGGCAATAATTAAATTTAAAAAAGGCAGACAAAAATCATGCAAAATGGTTAAATGATGATAATTTGGTAATGATCAAAAATCAACATTATTTAAAAGACAAACGCAGTCTGAAACGAACAATCTAAATATTAAAAAAAGGTCACACACAGGTGAACCCAAAACAATTACCATAAATCTAACTAAATAATACCTGAAAAAAAAATAGACTGCAGATAGGCCTTGTGCGCGCAGTAGTTTCTTACATCGGTAAAGTTCTTCGAATAGAACATACAAAATATAAACTGATTGCACAATGAACGGCGTCGTCTTGGGGGGGGGGGGCTCCCCATCGGTAAAGTATATAGAACAGTTGAAGCGTGGCTAACAAAAATTTTGAAAATTTGTCTTTTCCGATGAAAAATTGGGTGTAAAGCTCGAGTCCCTGAGTGTAGTGGTAAGAGTTTTTACAGTTGCTTCTCTAGAAACCGCCTGCTTTTGGTAGAATTTTCAATATTGTGTGATACGAAGAAATTTCTCAACTTGGCACTTTTAGCGATATTTTCGGGATTTTTGGGAAACCGAATATTCCCCTTTTTCGGACGTACCGTGAATGGTACCTCACAAAGCGAAAGTAATTGCCTTTTGGTAAATTACACTGATTCGTACGCCTGGGGGTAATTTTAAATATGCGCAACACTCAGGTCGAAGCTAGAGCCTGACTGCCGCACTTAACAATCTGAAGGCGCGGGTTAATGCTGCTTTTGCAGAAAGACAAAAAACGTTGTACATACAGGGTACGTTCAATAAAAGCGGCCGAACGTCACAATTTGAATTACTAGTTCAGAGGTGGCGAACGTGGCAACGGGCACATTAAAAAAATAAGTATGTTTACCGGGCCGCAGACCAAAGTGTTATGAACCACATATATACAAGCACTCATTTTCTATTGTTTATTGTATATATACAGGAAAAAAATAAAAAAATACACTGTTTGGCATCACCTTATTTACTCGTAAGTGTAATTGACTAAGTCTTGACGGGAAACTGCCATACGCGCCTTTTATATATCTGGATCGGCTGATTCTTGAACGTTCCTACTGCTTTTAGCCGTTGTCGGGTCGGCGCGATACATAGATCAAATCGACCGCCGCCGCCAAAAGAATACCTACTGCTGCACTCTTTTGGCGGCTGGCGGCGCGGTATTCTTAGGTATTGTTAGTAAATAACTGCAGCTGGTATTGTATATATACAGAAAAAAATAAAAAAACACTGTTTGGTATCACCTTATTTACTCGTAAGTGTAATTGACTAAGACCTGACGGGAAACCGCCATACGCGCCTTTTATATATCTGGACCGCCTGATTCTTGAACATTCCTGCTGTTTTTGGCCGTTGTCGGGTCGGCGGGCGAAACATAGATCGAAAAGACCGCCGCCGCCAAAAGAATACCTACTGTAGCACTCTTTTGGCGGCTGGCGGCGCAGTATTCTTTTGTATTGTTAGTAAATAACTGCAGCTGGCAATTATTGAGGTTTTTTTAAAGGTGGCTTAACTGTCTTTTTGCTATATTTTGATTATTGGGAGTGCTGCTTATTTGTAGATTGAGGCTATTCGATAATCTGCGACTTCAGTAAATATTTGTGTCTGAGGGGAAGTCTTGCGGACCGCAAACTATTCTTTTGCGGGCCACTGGTTGGCCACCCCTGTGCTATTTTTTTTATTTTCAGATTCAAAATCAAAATATAAGGGGAATTCTTCTTTATTTTTTAGGCGGGTATAAAATAATATTAATAATACAATTTTAAAAGGTTTTATTTTTTGTGCCTTATACGTATTTCAACGTATATTATGCTATTTTCAAATGCGATACAAACATTTGTAGTTGACAACACACCAGATCTTGGTTTCGTACTTGGCTCTGGTCTTCTATTCCTATACTACTAATAGCGGGGAATTTATGAGCGCAATTTGCTCATTCATTAAAGGTGTATTTATTAAAGTGTGTTTACGAATTTAAGAAGCCTCAAGTATATCCAATTTACGTTTATTGCCCCCTCCTAGGGTCCCTCGTAGCATCTAGTAACTCACCTTTGGCACCATGACAGGACCGGCTCTAGTAGTTTTCGTTCAAGGTAGGGTGTCCTTGATAGGACCGTCTTTAGTAGATCTTGACTGATGTACCTAACCTGTAACGGGTACCGGGTAACCGACTGTTACCACCGGTCAATGGATTCGGTTCCCCCATGTCATTGTGATCACCAAACGACCTCCGCCGGCCGCCGTACGTTCATTACAAGGAAAAGAGTGAGAAACAGGCTCTTCACAGGCCATTCTGCAAAGTGCAATGCAGAGATCGCTGGCTGGTCAACTAGGTCGAGGTCAAGTCGAGTGATTACGAACAATCACCGACCCGCCAAGCATTAAGTAGCTTAAAACGGAATGCTGCGCGGGTACACAACGCCCTGGAATCTTGGAGAGCTCACTGGCTCCCTAAGCATAGTACCACAGGCCTCAATCATAAGAACATAGTAATTACAATTACTAACAGTACTACCTCATGAATACTACATAAGCAAAAGTATTATCTACAGCTTCAATCAACAACTACTTATCTCGCTTAACTCCACTACCTTATAGGTAGCCAATACATAGGTATACATCACTTCAGTGCATTTATCAACTAAGCAACACACATATACTGTTAATTCGCTTAAAGTCGAACGCGCGAACTCTGAACCCGTCTGAGAAGCCACTCCTTCGGCCGCTTCGGATCCACTACCTTAACTTTCCTAAATCTTACCTAAAAACACCGCTCTGCGTCGGGTCCCGGATCTTGGAACGGCATAACCATAAACATAATTTATTACACAGGCGGGCTAGTAACCACAAAATTTCGAAAACAGCTTTATTGACAACTGTACAATAAATGGAACAGAATTTGTTCAAAAATATTATTCCTACATACCTAAATTTTATATATACTCCTAAACTATTTCTCTTCGTAATCGCATCTCGAATTTAAACATTTATCATATCGCGGTAGAAGTTTCTGTATATATTCGTCATAGAAGGTTGCCGCCTGTAACGATAATCAGTTTTGGAACGTCGTTTTGAGGCGAGCAGCGTGTATGTCTCCCTGAAAAAGAATTAGAAACACACGAATTCGGGAGATAATGTAAGTGGACCATGACATCGTAGAAGAAATAAAAAGAAGGCAGCTGCTGGGGTATGGGCAAGTCCAAAGAATGGGAGACAACAGGATTCCGAAAAAATCAATGGAATGGTTACCTCTGCAAAGAACAAAGCGAGGACACCCAAGGAAACAATGATATCAGGGAATACAAGAAGCGATGCAGGTCCGACAAATGCAGGACGGACAGTGCATGAACAGAGCCCAATGGAGAAAGTTATTGAACACTGGAAGACTCGAATAAGGGTTAATAAACCGGAAGAAGAAGATACTTAAACAATTCTTAAGATAGAGAAGAGGTGATGGTCACTCGATGCTAAGTCGTGTCTGTATGAGGAATGGCTAAAAAAATTCCCAATTGAATTGCTGAATGAGTTGCACAATGCGAGTTTCCACGTGCGACCGTGCGTTATCGTGCACAAGCACAAGACTTCAGATGTCAGCCATTGTTACCTCTTGTTCCGAGTCGCCCTTCTCAACTAAGATGTCACCATACACATCTGCAATAATTGTGGTACCACGTCGTTGAGAAAACGGTTGCGGGTTCGTAAACAATTCTTACGATGCAGGAAGATGTGAGGCGCTAAGTCGGGACTGCATGGGGGATGGATAAATAATTCCCAATCTAATTGCTCAATGGGTTGCACAGTGCTAGAGGTCGCGTGCGGTCGGTCGCTATAGTGTAAAAGCACGATTCCAGAGGTCAACAATCCCCCCTTTTGCCCTTCTCAATTTTCTTAAGGTCTCACCATACACGCCTGCATTAATTTTCTTACTACGTTCCAAGAATTCAACTAATAGTACGCCTTGTCCTAAAAAACAGTAGCTGTAAGCTTTCTGTTCTCGAACATTTGCTTGTACTTTTTGGCTTGGGAGGAACTCACATGCTGCCACTGCATTGATTGTTGCCTGGTTTCAACATACGTGTACAAAACCCAAGTCTCGTCTCAATGAAATTCAGGTACTCATCGTCATCAGTTTCGTAGCGATGCACGAAGGTCAGTGTAGAGATCATTTGCTGGTTTTTGTGAACATCTGTCAATATCTTTGGCACCCACCTCACACAAAGTTTGTAGGTGGAATTTGAGGAAAACATGCGGCCATTTTCGAAATCGTGAAACGCGGATCTTCACGAATTTCCTTGCTTACTTTTTGCACAAGATCGTGGTTGACAACGGAAGGTCTCCCATTTTCTTCCGTATGCCCCTTTATTCGGACATTTCTGAAATTCTTACACCAGAGTCTGACCGTTTCTTCACTCTTGATGTTTGAACCATAAATTTTGCATATTTGACAGTAAATTTCGCTTGCATTTTCTATTTTTGCATGGGAAAAACGAACCACAGCGTGAGCTTCACACCTAGCGGGAATTCCAATCGTAGCATCTTAGTGTACAACTGAATATAATGACAGAACCTCGGTAAAGTGACGTGTGGCTAGCCCATCAACCACTAAAGCACCCCCGCAATGCTTCAAATTAACTACGACCGTCATTTGGCGGGAATATTTAAAAGGCCATTAGTTGTCGAATGAGTCTCGTATTTTGAATCTGTTTTTGACTTAATATTTTTGACTGGTCTCCAAACGACATAGATATAGATTTATAAAGTTTAAAATCCAATTATTAACCGAAATTCCTAAGAAATACTGTATTAACAGGAGATTTAAAGCATTCTGTATTTTTGCAGATTGTATTCCATCCAGAATTTTTAAGTCCCACAAACCCCCTTTTTGGCTTGGATTACGAAGAATTCGTTAGAGGTTGCCATTTAGGCGTATTTCCAAGTTACTATGAGCCCTGGGGCTATACACCAGCGGAATGTACAGTAATGGGAATTCCAAGTATAACAACGAATTTATCAGGTATTTTAGTGTTTTCCAATTTAAACCGCCCAGTCGTTCTAACCTCACAATCCATCCATTAAAAAATTAAACCTTTATGTATTATAGGTTTTGGGTGCTTCATGCAGGAACACATTGCTGATCCAATGTCTTATGGCATTTATGTAGTGGACAGACGATACATATCATTAGAAGGCTCAATACAGCAGTTGGCGCAATACATGTACGACTTTGCAAGGCTGAATAGGCGTCAACGCATCATACAACGAAATAGAACTGAAAGACTTAGCGACATGTTAGATTGGCGAAACTTGGGAGTTGTAAGTTGCGCGGAAGCTCTTTCATATTTCGAATTAATTTGTGTTTCAGTATTACAGACAAGCGCGACAAAAAGCTCTACATTCGGTCTTCCCCGATCTGAAAGAAATAGATGAACAAGCAATTGGCCAAATCAAGTATCCCAGACCGATTTCTGAACCACCAAGTCCTACTTCTAGCAGAGGTACCACTCCCGTAGCGTCTATTCATGGTAGTGACGATGAGAGCGATAGTGTAGACGAAGAAAAAGAAGTAAGATTGTAGAACGCGCTTTATTTTTTATATTAATGGTCATTTTAATTGTTTGCAGCTTGAAGAATTGAGGGTTAATCACCATTAAGGAAAGGAATGTATTTACTTAGCATCGGGAACTGTGAAGCTATATCTCTTCATATCTGCCATATTATATTGCCAATACTCAATGTAGTTTTGTTTGTCATCAAACAAGTAGATTAATACGACTTTAGCAAAAACATCGTGACGAATTACATTTGATTTAACAAGATGCCATATTATTTGTTTGTGTTTAAAGAATTTTAGTACTAAAATTATATATAAAACGTTACTATTGTAATATTTTCGCTGATACAAGCAAAACTGTTATTAAAATATTAAATAAACAGCCTTGGTGTAGGTAGCTCCATCATATGGTGAAGCAGTTTTTTTAATACAAGGTGTTTCAAATACCATGTCCTTCCTCTGCCAGAGACTACTCTCCATATGAAAATAGAATGAAAACTACAAGTATACAGGGTGTCCCACGACGAGAGGTCGCTACTTCATGTACGTCATCTTTAGACCAAATATAGGTAAAAATTCTAATAAAGTTACGCCCTAAAGTAAACCGTTTTCAAAATACAGAGTGTTAAATTATTATTTATTAAATAATTACAATTTCAGAAAAGCCAGTATTTATTTTTATTTTAGTTTAAATTCACTGCTGCCTCAAAAATAAGTCTCCTAAGATCTTCAACAGTCTCTGATGCTGTTTGGTATATCAAATCATTCATATGACCCAACAAATAATAATCTAAACAAGTTAAGTCCGGAGATCTTGGGGGCCAGGTGTGCTGTTTTCCTCTGCCAATTACATGTCCTTTAAACCGTTGATTCAAAAATTGTCTTACACGTAACGCAAAGAGGACAAAGGGCACCATCGCGCTGGTACCACATACCACGTCTGATCGCCAGAGGGACAGCATCTAACAATTCTCCTACACTAATGGACTAATGAGCAGGTTATCTACAGTTCGACACCAGATATTCACTGGAAACCTATGTTGATAATTTGATACTGTGATTTCCTGCGGATTTCCCAAACCCCAAGAGTGGCTATTCATTAATCCATTCCTTATAAATGTTGCCTCATCTGTGAATAAAATTCTATTACGTAGGTTTCGATTTTGGATGACCCAGCGGCAAAATTCCATACGACTAGCGAAATTTGTCCGTAAGAGGCTTGCACAGGCTGGACATGGAATTGATATAAACCATGACGTTCTGATGTTCTCTAAACTCGCATTCGTGGTACATTAACCTGTGCAGATACACGACAAACAGAGGTGCTGGGATTATTATCAATTTTTCGCAGTATGTTGTCCTCATTGACTAGTACTTGCTGTATTAGACGCTCAGTCGACGATTTCGGAAAAGTTCCGTATTCACGTAGGTGGTTATGTATTCGTTGGAAAACTTGTCGGTTTGGTAGTCGCCGATTTGGAAATCTCAACCCATATTTTCGAGCAGCTGCTACTGAGTTTCCATCACAAAAACCGTACATGTAATGGCAGCAGAACTAATTCGAAATATCAATGATATGTTACGTAGGGCAACCAAATCTCTCTTAAGACGAGCCAGAATGTGCCTCGAGAGCAACGGTGGCCATTTTGAACAATCTTACAAGTGAATTTAAACGTTTCCTTTGCCGTTCGTAGTTCCTTATAATTGTTTCCTAGAATGAAAGTCCACTAGCTCAATATTCATGTAATGTGCAGAATAGGTAACAGTTTTTCAACTACAATTTTCTCTCTTATTTTGACAAATAACATAGTTAAAGAACACACTGCAAACTTGCATCCATCCTACAAAGCGCGGTAGAACTAATATTTAATAACATTTCGATTTTAAAGCATTTGCGGTCTTATTCAGAAGCTGTGTGTTGGCAAGTGGGATATTTATTAAATTAATACACTTCTAATATCTTCATTTCCCTGCTAGATTTGTCAAACAAATAGTGTGACAATTAGTTAATTAATTTCAATAAAATGTTGGTACTGGACAAGCAATAGATACCTACCTACAATTTACATGATTAACTTAGACATCTAACTCGAAAATCAGTTCCAGTACTCCAAAAAGAAACAAAAGCCTCTGTTGCAGTTAACGATACAAATTTTGAACATTTGCAGTTTCCTGCTTTAGATAAAAATA
Source organism: Limonius californicus (assembly GCA_014611495.1). Taxonomy (NCBI): domain Eukaryota; kingdom Metazoa; phylum Arthropoda; class Insecta; order Coleoptera; family Elateridae; genus Limonius; species Limonius californicus. Next base: position 14,474 of record JABXWE010022427.1, read on the forward strand.
TCCGCAGACTCCTTTCTGTTTTCGGTACATTTAGATTCGCACAGGTATAGACATAACTAAATGCGGTTAAAATAGAAGTGGAACGGTTTTATACAAGGACGCTATAGACTAAAGAAGAACAGAATTAGTACCAAATTCTCAGTAAATGTTCAATAAATAAGGCCTGAATGTTTAAGCTAGGCGATTAGGAAATATTACGCAATATAAGTCGTTCTATAAGACTGGACTAGCACGTTAAGTGCCGCCATGTTATGGGGAAAGCGTATCCACGGGGCCAAAATTTTTTTTTGCTTTAATCGATCAATATGCGTGTAGTTGATAGCTCTGCAGTGTATATTTGTTGAAATTCGGCTTTATTTGTTTAAATTTTGCAATTTTCTGTGTGAGACTACAGTTGTCTCTCGTGGCCCAGACATGCAATTTTGCAGTTTTAGGCCACGTGTGTCTCATTTGTATCACGACTAACACAATGCAGATGCTTGCCTCACGACTATTTGTTCAGATTTGCACATACTTGCTTCAAACATTTACTGCACAATATTGGTAGATATGGGTCATTTGTTCTTCATTTCTGTTATTGTGCAACATTACTGTATGTCCTGCTTTTTTTGTTATTCATAAATGCAGCAAGTAGAATTTTTTATATGTTCAAATTTTTATAGTTTTTCAAAGCTTTAATTTTCTATATTATATGTTTTTATAAGCCTGTAACTATTATTGGTTCATTTTTTACTATTTCTGTTTTCAAATAAAGATTTATTTTGTATACCTGCAATAAAACATTACAAATATTTCTGACTACTTTACTTGCATGCCCTGGGTTTCCTGAGACATACATTCGCAGGCCAAAAACGGCTTCTGAACCTATAGGCCACTACTATTTAAACTACATGTAACTCATACGGCTATGGGAGACCACTGCTGTTAATCACGGCTCAACAGAAAATTTAGTATGAGAGACATATGTGGTCTCACGTGGCCCCGTAGCAAAATATGGGCGTGAGACACCATCTGTCTCATTTGGCACTCAACGTGCTAGCATCATTATAAATTCGCTGTTTGTAAAATATAACAACTTTATCAACATCGAGGCATCCATTTTTAAGTTGTAAACAAATAAACATAATTGTTTCAAATATACCATACACAGGAGTCTTCGAGATGCATTTCGTAAATAAATAATAAAGGGCTTTGTAGGCCTTTCAAATCATTTGTTCATATGTTTACGTTTGCGTTAATTTTGAAGATTTCATTTTGATTATTTGATAAAAAAGTCAAGACAAAAGTACGTATAATCTATTCAGGATTGATTTGCCATGCAGCAGGCTGTTTTTTTTCTTAAGTTGCATTTCTTAAATATTATTTGATTGATTTCTAGCAATGTCAAAATGAAATTGCCCAGTTGCCAGCTCTAGGATCCCCTACTTCTCTAAAATAATCCTGTAAGTTTAGAAATAATAAAACACATAATATACTTACTTTTGTCAGAATGGTGAAAGTTATTAACAAAGTGACTAAACTGCAAAATGTGAAAGCTTTCAACCAGTATAAAAGAGATAGACCAGACTTCACACGATTTACCATTATAAATTGATTAATTGATATATTTGGGGTAAGCATGTACTACTTCTTAAATATGCAATTGTAAATTACTTATAATTTTAGATGTCTGAGCGTTCTATAAGGGACACTTTATCACAAGTAGGTACAGGACGTTTTGAAATCTTCCATTTGTAGTATATGCGCTAAGACGGACGTTTTCTTAAATTACACGTTTAGAAAAGATTTGCAACGACAAATTTGGCAGTATCATCTGAAGAATGAACATTTTATTCTCGACAAACTCTTGGCTGACTCTCGCGAAAATTTGGAATACAATGGGGGCAGGACTACTTTATTCAAAATTATTAAATCAATGGGTTACAAACACAAAATGGTGAATGAACGCAAAATTTTATGTGAACAAAAACACGTCGTTACATCCAAAATTAAATTTTTGAGATAATTTCTCCAATATCAAAATTCTAGTAAAATGGGACATTTGTGTACCTAGACGAAACGTGGATCTACCAAAATGGATCCGCGAGTCGTCAATGGGTACACGAAACCGATCTTAAGAGTAACCCAGCCAAAATTAAAAGTGAGGGGAAGAGGTTCACGATTTTGAATGCGGGATGTAATTTAGGCTTAGGAAGGGTGCGACATGTTACTAGACTCAAAGAACAAAGACGGGGACTATCATAAAACTATTAATGGGGAAATTTTTCATAATTAGTTGGTTAATCAGCTGATTCCTGCTTTGGACAAGTTGCAAGGAATATTTGTCGTGGTTATGGACAACGCACCCTATCATTCAGTGCAGTTTGACAAGCCGCCCACATTTTCTTGCAAAAAAGGTGTATTGCAGGAATGGTTGATTAACCACCACAATGTCGAAATTCAGGGCAAAATTACTAAGAAAAAACTTTGGGAGTTAATGAAACCTTTTACAGCAGACGGAAATAAAAGATACGTAACTCACGAAATTTTGAAAAAGCGCAAATATGAGGTTCTTCGATTGCCTCCATACCATTGTCAATACAACCCAATTAAAATGGCGCGGGAGTTTTGTAAGACCTATTACAATAAGCACACAAATTCGCAGCCAAAATCGAAAGACAAGGTTGCAAATTTATTGCGTGAGGCTCTTTCAAAATGTACCCCCGACATGTGGCAAAATTTCTGTGAGCATTGTGAAAAGCTTATTTCGGAAGACTGGACAAAACATTTAGGAAGTTTATCGTTTGAAAATATTCCTCCTTTCATTATTTCAATTGGGGAATCTGATTCAGAATCGGAGGGTGCCGATGATTCAGATACTTCCAGTAATATCATGAAGGTGGAATAGGGTAGGGGATATTCTTTTGGCATCTAAATTGTGAATGAGTGTTTTACAGTTTTTATCTCACCCGAGAAAAACACTGACCTCAGTGGAATACGAACTTGGGTCTCTTAGCACCAGAGGCAAACAGTCAACCAGTGGACTACCATAATATCAATTTGAAACATGAGCGGCGTGGACATTAATTCTTCGTAATTTACTGCAAGACCTAAATATAGGACAACAAAGAATGGCGTGGAATATGCTCTGTATACATAGATTTGAGTTCAGAATTCTCGTGTAAAAAGAACAGCAATACGCATTTGGTATGTGTTACGACAACATTTAAATTATAGTTATTATTTTATTTACAATGAAATCATTATTATATCTAACAATAAGTATTAAAATATTGAACAGCAATAGGCGGACGTTAAATGAACAAACAAGCTCCACTGGCAACATTGCCTGCTTTCAAAAAAACATAACCTCCATCAAGACAGACTAGCATAACCCAACTTAATTAATTGACAGATTTCATTGATATCACACATTCCCCCAGATTTCTACAGCCTACTAAGTGGCAAATCAATCCTGAATAGATTATAATCTATCTGTTATTGGCGCACGTCAATATTTCTTGAAGATTAGAAATGGAATCGTTGCAATAAGCCACATCTACACTATTTTTGATTTGTATTGAAAATTAAAAATATAATGAAGCACTTATGTAGATATCGAAAACTTCAACATTACCGCATTACCGCACCTGCACTAATATTTTACTAATTTATAAGTATGATTATGTAAATGGTCAGAATTGTTTTTGTATTTGATAAATCGTAACATGTACGTGCACTAGTCTTTACAATTGGGTTATATATCAGCCAACAAATATTTATATTCTAATCTGTATAAACAATATAGAAAAGTTGTACTCATAACATTTCAGTTTATGTATTTTAAAAAATGTCAAAGGTTCTGGTACATGATTATACTTACACTTAACTTACACATTTCACATTGTTGCAAATAATAGACCGATCATTCTAATTTTTTTTTATTTACTACTCCAGAATTAGGATACATACGTCACGAACAAACGCCAAAGGAACAAAAAAAAATACTTATCTCTGACGCAGGTTTCGTTTTTACTACTGAATGCGTCACGACTGCTCCTTTTTTTGCTACAATTGCATTATGAAGTATGACGCAAATGCAGTTACCGTCTGGTGAAAGTGAAAAGGGTTCAGTCTGGCTCTAATTCTCAACGTGGTGTGTAGTGCCTCCTGACTTGTAAGGGTAATCAAGTGTTACAAAATATAACCTTTAAAATTAATAACTGACCAGTAACAGGGAAAGATCCAACACTTTCCTACATCCAAAAGTGTTGAGGTTAGCTTGTAGATGATTGTAAATGTAGAAACATTGATCTTTACAATGCTAAGTCGTCAAAAAATATGTATCTGTAGTGTTTTGCAGTTTGTTTTGGTGGAATTTAGGGCCTCCCTCCCGTTACTTAAGTCTTGTTGCAAATACAGAGTACAGCTTTAATTTCGCCTCTGCTTCTGAGTCTGTAATTTAGAATAATTTTTCTTTAGGTTTTGGGAGTAGTGAAAATTAATACAGGCTGTTTGGGAAACGTTTTCAAGGTTTTTAAAATGCATTCAATTTTTGAACTTAATTTTCTATTTAAGAGCTTACAAACATTATTTGTAATCGTAACCTAATTAAGTAGTTTATTTGATGACATAATGCTTCAGTCAGTGTCAATTTTATTTTTTCAAATTCAAATCTAATAAACCTGTTTCATTGGAGTTTCCAACTAAATAGCACAACTCATAGACTTGCTTTAAAAAATTAGGCTTACCAAAATAATTTGGATGTGGTGTACTTTTAAAAGCAGCTAGCATTGACTTGCGTTTCTGTACAAATTATTGGTAGTTTTTCGTAAGTCATGCCCATTTAAAAAAATATAAGTATGTTATACAGGGTGTATCAGAAATAGGTACAAATATTTAAACCAGTAATAGATTGGCTCAAGTAGAATTCAATGGTACTATTCATTTTTCAAAAATCATTAAGTTTATTTTTTTGAGTTAAACAATAAAATAAAATTTTGTTTGGGAACTAATGATGATACATAGAAAATGCATTTAAGCTGTAGAAGGTTATTACGTAATTGTAAAGTAAATCCAAAGTGGCATACACGTAAAAACTTGTCTGGCTTGTGATAACAACAACAGACTGAATAGAAATTACTGACCTACCTAATAGTATTGGTTTATGGTAGGTGATAAGAAATTTTTTTGCACTTACTCTCCTTTGCATGCATAAGATGTCTTTGAACTTAAATTTTTGTTATTATCCTGCGGTACTCAAACAATTTTGGGTCAAATTTTCAATTATTATATTCTCATATCTTAAGGGTTCCATTGCCAAAAAATGGTTTTTCTAATATTTGTACCTATTTCTGAAACACCCTGTATAAAAAATATATTTTCTCGAAAATATGAATTTAAGAACACTAACATACAATATTTTTATTGCTGATTTCAAAATTATAAAAGTTTATAGGTTTAAAAGCAAATGATATATGTAAAACCATTCAGAAACAGCTTGTACATTCTCATGTCTACCTTGAGATTTTTAAACTTAACTTATATGATTTTGTGCTTGCAGGTTGTTGGTGTTCGTATAGAAGGCAAATATTATTACGTTTCCTTTTTTTTTTAATTCTACTACTTTGCTTCATTATAAATATATGTATAGATATGAAAGCGTGGTGGCTATGATATTCCTGAATTATATTGACTTAGCTAGATGTTTGTGTTACGTAGTTGTTTTGATAACATAGGCTCTCTGTAAGAAATTGTAAATGTCTAACCATGTGTATAATAATGCAGTAAAGGGATCGGGAGTTGACGTAAACATTACAGTGTGCGGTGCTCTTGCTAAGAGATAATAAATTGCTTATGTACCCCGTTAGACAGGCTTAAAACCCCTGCTGGGGGGGGGGGGGGGGGGTGGTA
>JABXWE010022429.1:0-16044 GCA_014611495.1 Limonius californicus
AGTTCGTCCAGTCTATCCCGGATTTTGACAACAAAGTCATAGACGTCTTTTCCAGCATGAAAAATAGGAGAATGGATTTTATGTACAAAAAATATGTAAGTTTTTTCTTGTGCCCACCCTCTTTCTTAACTCACGAGCCGCCACTGATACAAAGTGCGTTTGCTCATAGCTTGAAGATGAAACGGAAGTTTCAAAAAATCAAAGTCGGTTAGGTGCGCCAACAAAGACCATTTTCTTTCTACTTGAGAAGTCGTTGGTGGTCACTTTTGCAATTGATGGAGGTAATCGTTGACCAGCGTATACCTCTTCTTACCCTTCTGTCAGTTTTCCAAAAAGGAAAATTCAGGCAGTATATAGGGTGTTAATGAATTGCGGGGACAAACTTCTAGGGCTTAAGGTATGCATGAAAACAAACATTTTTTGTTAATAAATGTATAGTCAAAAGTGTTTCCTTTCAGGGATAGAGCTTCTCAAATATTCTTTAAGAACCGCCTAAATGTAAGCAACTCAATTTACTACCTACTATTTGTTTCCATAACGACGGAAATCAATACAGGATACATAAAGCTCTCTTTCTCTAGTGGTTAGCGCATTTGCCTTTAGATCCGAGGGACGCGGGTTCGAACCTGGCTGAGGTCGGCGAGATTTTTCTAGCGGGGAAAATGTGGCCTAAGTGCATAGAGATGCTTGGAAAACCGCGTCCTAGATCTCGCTCTTTCAAAGCAAGCAAGCAAGCAAGCAACCTCTCTTTCCCACTTTTCAAATTCAAATTAAATTTAAAATAAATTAATTAACAAAATGTTTTAAAACTAAGCAACAGAAAAAAACAAAATTACAAAGCAAAAATTAACTATTTGAAAAATTTACAATAACTGATTCAAAAATTAACAAAATTATAGTAAATGTTCAAAATGTCGCCCCCCAGCTTCTACACACGAAGCACATCTACGAAGTAAATTCCTGTGCACCGCTTCAAATATACCAGGAGTTTGTTGAACTTCTTCACATGCAATTTTGAAAAATTTTGTTAATTTATATTTAAATTTAATTTGAATTTGAAAAGTGGGAAAGGGGGCTTTATTTATCCTGTATTAATTTCCGTCGTTATGGAAACAATATTATATTCTAGGCCGACTTGGTCAGAAGTGCAGTCGCTGCTTTGATTCCACTCAGGGTAATGTCCAAGCATATATCAGCAGAGAAATACGTTACAGCCTTGGCTATTTTGCCAATAGCTCAGCAAATACAAGGAAATCTAAGTTCCGATCAGGCTGATGAGGACGAATACGATATGTATTCAAATGATTTGGTATTTATTTGAGTAATTCGAATAATATATCTGATATGTATGAAAAACTGTGCTTATGCGCATGGCATACCACCACTTCCGCATGAGCCTTGGTACGAGGCAGACGTGTATCTTGCTAGGTACGTTTACAATAAACTTCAATAATAATAGTGTGCGTTTTATTACAATACCCAAACATATCAATATCGAATAATTCGATATATTGAATAACGATATTAGAATAAAAGTTATTCGAATTTCGATATAGCGAATAATATTCGATATTTAATTTTATTCGTTATTCGACACCCAGTTTCTGATATCGAACACCCCTACCGGCCTCAAGACACCTGCAGACCAACCTCAACAAGATCCAGAACTGGTTAAAGAAATGGTGCATCAAGACCAATGAATTAAAGTCTACCCATGTGACTTTTACCTTGCATAGAGAAAGATGCCCACCTGTAAAACTCAACAACTGTCAACTCCCGCAGATCGAAGATGCTACATATCTCGGCATGCATTTAGACTGACGAAAAAACACATATTCACTAAACGCATGCAGCTAGGACTCATATTTAACCAAATGTACTGGCTCATTGGCTGCAAATCAAAACTATCCTTAGATAACAAGGTGTTAAAATACGAGACCATCCTTAGACCCATCTGGATTTACGGGATTCAGCTAGGGGGCACCGTCAGCAACTGCAATATTGCCATCCTGTAAAGGTTCCAAAATAAGGTATTGTATGCCATCGTCGACGCACCGTATTATGTTCCAAATGAAGTCATCCACTTGGAATCCGTCAAAGAAGTCAATCACCAGGTTAGTGCCAAGTACAGTGATAGCGTGTCAGTGCATCCTAATGTGTTGGCCAACCAGTTAAATGTGTCCGATGTCGACGAAGTGTGTAGGCTGAAACACCTGCTGCCAACCAACTTAACTACACATCCCAGATAAGTCAAAAACTTAAGACAATGTGAAGAAACTCTAGATTTTAGGCTGAACTTTAAAGGAAATCGCTTACTGGAGTGATGCTGTACATGTCTCTGTTCTGTTTCAAACAAAACACTTGTCCATTGAGCAGATTGCTGTACTTACCAAGGGAGAAAAAAGAAAATATTTCAGTAAAATGGTCGACTACTTTAGCTACGCAATGTTTATAAGAATATTTATTTTGCTGTATGAAACTTCTTGAATAATTATATTTAATTTTTTGTGGATATACTTGGCATTCTATATACCACAATATTTTTAAATTTTTAAGTACTAAATGTTTGTACAAGTCTAATCAACAGTTCTACAGATTACCAGCCAAGATAAACTGATAGGTTATAGTTTTTATTAAATAATTCTGTTATTTTTTATATTATTTTACAATTACATTTAATATATATTTACAATTATACTAAAATTTATTTTGAAAATGTGTCCACCACAATTTAGGTACCCACATCCACGATCTTTGTTGTAAATAGGGATGTAACAAATTATAATTGAACTGTTGTAATCTTTCTAAATAGTTTCCCACAGCAACAGCAGGAAGCAGTGCGCCTCTTCCTTGAGCAGGTACTTCTTTTAACAGACTGCGGGCCTTTACTAGATGTTGGTGGGCCCGGCTAGCAACTTCAAAAGCGCAGTCATTTAAATGATTGCTCGAAATGCCTCGTAAAACATCTTCATGAGTCACTTTATTTTTTACCAATATGTTTTGGGGTATAGGAACAATCTGAATTTTCTTTGCAGCTGATGTGCTCCTGAGAAAAGCAAAATTATTTGAAATAAATTAGAATGCTATCACTTTCTACCTAAGCTGCTGTACTAGTCCTTGTGCTTTGCCCAGGTGAGAAGCAGCATGGTCTGCATTCACATTTTTAACACTGCTCCCTTCCAAAATCAGGTAATAAACACTGGATATTGACTTTTCCGAATATTTTTCTATATCTTCAAGAGTTTGAAAGCCATTCACATTGAAATATTCCCTTCTACTTGAAATTAAAGCGTTAAAATATCGTTTAGTTAATTTCGACTTTGTGATTGCCTAGAATGACTAAAATTAATGTAACTTTATTAATGTTATTTAAGCTTTTCAATCATACTTTATGAAGTTCCACTGCTATTGGATGTTGTGGGATCTTCGTAATATCGTTTGAAAAACAATTATTTATAGTGTCTTCCCAAAACTTTAACCGCATCAAACCTATAGTAGTTTCGGACACCTGTTCACCTACTCTTGCTACTTCTACGTTAAATGCTCTTACGGCAAAAGCGCAAGATCTTGCAGTATTTTTAAGTAATAACGTACAGATAAAGTTTTCATAGTCATATCTCCTGTAATTAAAATTAGCAGTTAGTTATTCGCTGGATACACCATTAACAGCTCTAACTTTACAGATTCCAGACAATACGCCGCTGCTGATGTAGTTTTGGTCCTAATTGCGTTGTTCAACAGCTTTCTGCATAAAACCGCTTGAAAACGGCAATCTCTACTAAGAATCATTATTTAGTTCGTTTAAGTGAAGAAAGTTTGAGGTTAAAGTGAGGTTATGTTATTTTTGACACAAAACAGAAAACGAGAGGCTCAGGCCAGTACATGAACCTACAATTGCGCATGCGTCCACGATCGTAAGGTTTCACCACAGAATAAATTTATTTATTCTGTGGTTTCACAGTATATAATAGTGCGATTGTTTTCTGACGTAATACGACGTAGGTATTGGCTCAGTAGCTGCGCTACCAATGCGCTGTCTTATTGTTTACAATAATTTCTATCTTCAGGAACCGTCATTACGTGACGTTAGACACATTGGAATAGGTTAAGACAATAGTTCCCATAATCGTCTTTTCTATGCACATGGGTGAACCACAAAAAAGAAGCTTTAAATTTATTGCCTTCTATTAAGATTATTAGTGCATTACAATCAGTGGCGGCTCGTGAGTTAAAAAAGAGGGTGGGCACAAGAAAAAACTTACCTATTTTTTGTACATAAAATCCATTCTCCTATTTTTCATGCTGGAAAAGACGTCTATGACTTTGTTGTCAAAATCCGGGATAGACTGGACGAACTTCTTTTCTATTGATAGGCCCGCCAATTCGTTCAGTCGATCTTTTTGCACGCAATTAACTTCCATCATTGAAAAAACGTCACTTTCGTCTTTGAATTCAAACGCGCGATTGCGCGAAAACAGCGCTCCTAAGTCCAAATTCAAACGTTGACTTTAAATGGGGAACAAAACGCTCGGTGCCCTATTCGCCTGGTATATCGCGTATAGCGAAGATAACCGATAGGCAACCGAATCTTGCTCTACATAGGTACAAATCAGAGCGTTCCCCGGAAGATAGTTTTGAGCGTGTTAGCCGTGCCTTTGGTGCGGAAGGAAAATTTGATACCATCGTTAAAATAATGAAATTAAAATAATGCACTGAATTACATGCGAATTTCTTTCTGTGTTTATCTTGGTGGTTGGGTGGGCACGTGCCCTTGTGCCCTTTAGTACAAGCCGCCACTGTATTTTATCCCGTATTTTTTGATTCTTCATCTTCTGTCTACACCGAAAATAATCTATATTATGTACCTTAAGAAATTTTTCTGAAATACTCTCACAGGATGCTTATATCCTTCGCTTCGTTAAAAAAATTCGTCAAATTGTGATCTTAAATTTAGTCATTCAATTTTAATTTTATTTATAAAATAAAAGCTTCTTCTTCTTCTGTTGTTTCCTGTAGTGGACTTCAGCTGTCATTAAGGCTAAATCAAGTATGATTGTCTTTTTTACAATGCTTTGTTAATATTGTAATATTAGACAATATTGTAAACTATACTGCTGAACTTAATTTAAAGACGTATGGTATAATATACAGCGCGGTCGTAAAATGTCTTCCCCCCCTACTAACTTTTGGACGAATTGATATTTCTTCACAAAATTTTGTGTGCTTTAATGGGAGGCTAAATATTACTTTTTAGCCCATATTTAAATTTTATAACTTTCAAAATGGCGGCTAGGAGCCATTTTGAAATATATTTGTAAATGGCAATGGGGATCTAGTGACACCTCATTTGAAAGCTATTTTAATTCTGCGTCTGATTCTTGAGTTTCATAAAAAAATATTCATCCAGAAAAAATAAAAGATGAATGAAAATTACAAGTTTATGAAAAAAAGGCACCTCTGCACCCCCATCTGCCCGGCCCTGCGTACATCACATCAATACTTATTTATGCTGTGTAGCATCATACGGAAATGTAGGATAATTCGATGGCTAAAACATGAATATTTCGAAATCGAGTTTCCCAAGGATTTAATTATTTAAAAAGCGGTCTGAAGCAGCAATTTAGTACAAACCGTACAATAAAAACTATTTGGCGTAGCAAAAAAAAGCTCTGGTGGCGGGATTGTAAGTTCGTTCACAGGACAGATAATGCAAATTGTAAAATCGAGTTTTAAATGATTTCAATAATTTAAAAACTGTTTCTAGGGTGCAATTTAGTACAAATAGTGCAATTAAAATTATTTTTGTGTAGAAAATAAAGGTTTAGTAACGAAAAAGTAGTTCAAGTTATATATAAACGTTTCAGCCAAGCAGCAGTTTTGTATAAATCGTGTAAAATCAAGAAATTATTTTGTATAGCTAATAAAACGGTAGTAATGAGAAAATAATTTCGTTTTTCGATTTCTATTTCCATGAAAATTTATATGACATATTTTAGTTAAATCTTCGAGGTAGTTTTCAACTGATTATGTCCAAATTCTAGTTTTAAGTCATTTGCTCGCTACCACTTGTTGGTCGCCATTTCCTGGATAGTCGATTATTCGCCGGGAGCGACGCTCTCGAAGATATTTATTCTCCATTCGTTTGCTAGACAACCAACTTACTCGCAGTTTAAGTATAATTGTATCTATGCAGATGAACAATAATTTGCTTTATAATTAAAAACTTTACTTTTATTTTCAGGAGCCATAGGTATAAGGAGAGTACAGTGGCCCTAACTTAGCTCTGCCGGTGACTAAATGTGCGCACTGACAAATCGGTAGTAGGGATTAGCGGGCACATTTCTTGTTGCAACTTCGAGCTGTTAAGAACGCTAGGGTAGTTAAGGAAAAAGTCTTATCTTGTTACAGTTTTTTAGTGTTATTCTTGTGTGTGTGTTGTTATTTCGCTGTTGTTGTCGTTATTGTTATTAATTTTGTTAAATTTATCATAGTTGTTTGTTTTGTGCTGTTATTTATTGGTTATTTAATTTACTCCTGATTCTATTGGAAGCTAACTTCTAAACTTCCGTTGCTAAGTGTACACGGCTCGTAACGTTTGTATTCTGTCACTTTCTTACAACCACGTTCTTTGTCCATCACTGTGCGCGATGACCGGCAAAGCTATTTTAGGTCCACTATACCTATTGTTTTTTGTAAATAGTTTTTTCGATTTAAAGGAAATACATATTTGTTTATATACGACGAACAAAAAAAAATGTTTCCCACAGGATGTTCATATGCGTAGTTTTGGAACTGAAATGCTCAGAGAAACAGAGTGTTTTTTCATTAAATTCTCTAACCTAAAAATTAAGACCGACACGATAAAATATCCGCCTACATACATATATAAATTCAAATCCGACAACAGGCAATCCTGCTTTAACTTTTCATATTCCTTAGACTCTTAGAGGAAATAGAAGATTTAGAAAATTGCCAACAGCATGTGCCTGCTGATAACATTCCATCTTTAACAATAAGTTGCTTGCCGAGCATCTCTGCCGCGAGCAGTCGGCGTGGCTAGCAAATAGTTGTCGAGCGTAGAGACCCGCGAGCAACTGAAAGGCGAGCAAATAGGCGGACACCGTTTTATTTTTGAACATCCGTCAGTTTATAAATATATGGAGGAAGTCGCTTATATATAGGCTGCTCATTGTTCAGCTTTCAGACACTTGCCTTTACGCAGTGGTGAGCTATAAAAATCTTAACATTGAAGAGGCCCAAGTAGCGTTAATCCAACCTATTTTTTGAATACCATAGAATTCGATGATTTTATATTTTTGAATTAAATGCAAGTGTTTATTCAAAAATTCATTTCAGTAGCAGGGGGGTTAAAACTGTTAGTAAACAAAACGATTTTTATAAAAATTGGGTAGGTATTTTTTAGAAAAATAAATTAAGTAGACAGAATTTTAACAAGCCGGTCGCATATTTCAGGAAAATTTAACACGAGGGGTCGCACAAGCCCCCTACAGCTCACCGCTCCCCTTACATAAATCATAAAAATATTGTTAAGGGCATGCTTAATTTCATTTGCGTTTAGGAGTGTGTTATGTGTATTTTTCGCAGTAACATCCCGGCAGTCTGGTAGGTAACTTTGGTTGCATACGATTCCTTTTGTCGCCGATTTTGTTTTGGACTTTTGAATTCCTGTAGTGGTAGGGAATTTTAGGGAGATTCTTTTGAAGTTGTAGCTGGATTTTGCATTGGGTGGGTAGAATTTCATGGAGTGTGGATGTCAGACGCGACTTCCTCTTGAGTTTTTGATCGTGCAAATTGTGGGTTGCTGGTAAAAGTGTGTAAGGTGATTTAAGATTGTACAGACTTCATTTTCATGGATAATTTAAATCATCCTTATCTACAGAAGAATTTAGTTAGTTTTCTGCGATTTATTTTGGTGTTTTGCTAATTTCTCATTGGGTCTAGCCCAGATTAATTAACACTTTAGCAGAAAATTGATACGTTACCCGCCGCATGTTATATGGAGTCTCGTGGGATCGTTTTCTGGCCAACTAGCCTATCTCGTTCATCTGTAGTTTGCAGTTTTTACGTGATGTACGAAGTTGGAGACAATCAGCCACCCAAGGGAAGGTTTGGGCTTCTGGGTAACTTCCGAATACGTGTCAAAAGGTGCCTACATGAGCGGCTATTTGGATGCCATCCGCTGCCGTGTCCTCCATAATCGTGTTCAGAAGGCTCCAGGAACAACCCAGCGGCCGACGAAAGGTCTGATTTCCCAATTTTTTCTGTTTGTTCTTTATCTTCGTGCGACCATATGCAGAAGCTCCGGTGCCCATAAAAATTCAGCAAGGCATGTTCCGGACTCAACGAGGAACCCGATACTGCGTATATATTGTATTTTTAACTTTTTGGCAATATATACCGTTTTGAACATTATTATGCATTGGCGACTGATCACTTACCTTCAGTAGGTGCATCTAGCTTAATTTTTTTTAACTTTTATTCACTGCACTCTGATATTTAATTATGATTATGTTGTTGTTCCATGCGGCACAAGATTTGTAAACAAAACTTTTTGTGAACATCAAATTCAGACCGCTGTCAGTTGTGGCTGTGTCAATATTCACAGCTGCGTGACAATTGATTATTTATCGCTACCCACTATTTGTTATACAGGACAATATTTATTTTACGAATAGTTTTTGATAACTTGGGCTTCACCTTAAAATTGTAGGGGCACTTATATACAGGGCGTGCGAATAATTTGTACTTAATTGATAATATTATTAAACAGTTAATATACAGGGTGTACAAAGTTGATTTAACTTTATTATTATTATCTTTACTGTTTATTTATTTTTTATTACACAGTTGTTCTTGCAAATTTCTATTTTGTGACATTTATAAATATAGAGGCTTTATTTACAGCATTCACTTCACTCTAGTGTTTTATTGTGTTCTTGTTTGTATGTTGAAACCCGTAAGTTTTATTCATCGTGGTAAGAGTTTACTCTTACTTGGATCCGTTAAGGTAGGTCCTGAGAATTGCGCCACGACAATTGGTGAATGATCTTGGCGTCCTTTTGAGAATTTTATTGTGGATTCACCCACACCCGTTTCGCAGACGAGTTAGCCGCAGTGAGTTACCCGTGGGTAATAATTCGGTGTTTCAGGTCTGTTACGAAAAGTTTTATATTTTAGGTATGCGTGAGCAGTTATTTAAAAATGTACGTTTCTACCGATAACGGATAGCAACATTGCTACTACATCCATCTAATCAAATCTAAGCAAACAACACAAAACACAAAACAATTCTAGAAAACTATTGTATTGTAGTAAACGCATAACACAGCAAAAAGATAAATAAATGATCCCGAAAGATTATTTCGCGATTTCGTTTTTGTAAAACTGCCATCTAATTTTTTGTATATTTACAAGCAATATATATTTAAACGGCCTTGTTTTTTTTTTCATGCTAGATTATGACTAAGCCACAAGGTAACTATTTGAACACCGTGAGCGTGACGAGTATAAATCTACATTTAGCGTATGAATTTTCAACAAGCAGCCCATTAAAGATCAAAAGTGTACGAATGTACGATTAAGTTCACATCCTTGACAACTCAATTAAATAGCAGTGCTATTTATGAGTAAAATTTAAAGTTATTTGTTGAAGAATAGCATTCTTCGGTTTATGTAACGTTGTTAGTGTTTGGTTGATATATTCCAGTAAATAATATTTAATCATGAAGTAAGTATTTCAACATTTTTTGTGCAGCAAGTTGTTAAATTAAATTTTATAAGCGTAATAGAAGTAGTAGTAGTTTATCATTTTATACTGGGTGTGCCAGAAATATATGACGGTTTATATTTACTAAGAGTCAAATCATTGCAAAAATTAAGAAAGCGTGCCATTTTTTAGCATTAATTTTTATCCATTGATAATGCATCGCTCTCATAGCCTCAAAGTTACTATGCGGTGCAGAACTGATCCTCTCGATATGATTAAATGTATTTTTTTAAATCAAACAATCGCAGCAAATACGGATGGTGTATCAATCATCAACAGGAGTATTTTCTTTCAGTAAAACAGGCTACGGCCCATACACCTAGCGAAGAAGAATGAAGAACTCGTATTTAATAGCTCACGATTTGTTTCTTTAGGAATACTAAAAAAGGGAATAAACCAAATTCATCCAGCTATAATATTGTGCAAATGAAATTATGAATTAACAAAGAAATGTGCATCAGCACGTTATGCTAAACTTTGTGGTATGCGTTCATCAGTGTGTGAATGGCAGCGGTTGTTATTTGAAAGATATTATTTTCAAAATATAATTGCATGTTCTCAAGTCAACTTTAAGTTTATTTATTTGAAACTTCATCATCATTATATGACGCTACAGCCCTTTGCAGGCCCTAGCCAACCCAAGGATTTGCTTCCATTCCGCTCTATCTCGCGCCTTGATTTTCCAGTTCCACACTCCTACTAAGTCGATCAGCCTAGTTCGGGGACGGCCTATCGGTCTTCTGTCGTAAAATTATTTATCCAACGATCCCCTGTTTTTTGATTTCGGATGAGGCGTTGCCGAATTTATCCCAAAAATATGAAAATTCAAATTAATTCGGTGCGTGAGTAATATATATTTCGCAGTTATGTACTAAAACGACTCACCCACCAAAAATTAATTTTATTATACGTGGCGTTTTTTACACTAGCGCAAATTTAATTTATTAGATACATAGAGCATTTTCTCAATTTTTCAAATGGAACACTGTGTATTAATCTATTTTTGAACATGCACGTTGATTATCCACAATTCTTATGAATATTGTTCTATACCTAAAATCATTACAAACCGTTGAATTATTAAACTTTTTGTTTCTATCTAATCTAGTAGCCATAATTTTGACACAGAGTGAGTAGGGGTTGGCAATGGAGAGAGCGGCTCCTAACTTTTCCAAAAACGATTGTTCACTTGCGAGTCGATCTTCACCTCAAGTAGCCTAAAACCGTCGTAATACTCATCACTATGCAATGGAAAACCCAAGATTTGTAAGATAATGGACAACGGCAATGGACTGTAAATGTTTGGGGAGATATTGTGATTGGGCCTCGTGTCTTGAATAAACATCTGAATGGTACACAATATTTCAATTTCTTGCAAAATAATTAGCTTCAACTCCTGCAAAATGCCCATCCTAATCTAATGGTAAATACAGCTTGACTGATTTAACCTTGCACGTCAGTGAACATTGCGCACTACCACCAGCACCACGAAAATGGTGAGGGAGGCCTGGAGATCGTTTCATCGTGTGTTTGTAGTAGTCAACATCGCTGTACACTCCAGTGAAAAGTGCGTGCAATGGAGTTTCAATCTAAAATTAAAGCAGGGAAGCGTACGCGCGATTCTTTCACCAGCAGGATTAAATCAATCCAGCTGTATGTAGTTCCAGCACGACGGTGCTCCAGCACATTTCGCACTAGTAACTCGACAGTTCTCTAATCAAGAATTCGGGAACAGGGGTAATGGTCGCGGCGATCCCATCTATTGATTTGACGAAAATTTTTTCCCTATAAGGACATAAAACATATTGTGTACCAGATCTCTGCAACTACTGCAGAATATATGAGGCAGCGCATAATATATGCTTTTGGTACAATATCCGTTGAGTCGTTGTGAGCAGTAAATATTTTGTTTTTGAAAATACTGAACATGTGCGTTGAAAAGACCGGAGGTCACTTTGTACATTTGTTGTAAATTGTAGAGAATTTATGTGCCAATTCAAAAATATAATAATATACAGCGAGTTCTATTTGAAAAAATTGATCAAATGCTTTTCGAAATAAATTAAATTTGCACTGGTGTAAAAAGGATCACCATGTATAATAAAATTAATTTTTGGTGATTTTATCTTCTTAGTACATCATTTGGCTACATAATTGTGAAATATGTATTCTTAATTAATGGTAATACTTATGCACACTTCAACCAAAATCAAAAAACAAGAGATCGTTGGATAGATAATTTTTAGTATAATAATAGTTCAATTTAAAACATATCTTGAAGCTGCCCCCCAGTAGCGAGTGACTATTTATTTAAACATACTTTTACAATGTGCGCATTTTGGCACTACATCACTTAAAAAAAAGAAAAATTGCCAAATCATTTTAATAATGGCAATATTGGACTTTGACGCAATAATGAGCAACTATGTAGAGATAATACTGGACGGATAAGGGTATTATAATAGATCTTCACTTCTTTTCTGAGATATTAAACGAGAATTCAAACTTGTTGTGAGTAAGTAGTAACATCTATTGGTTAGAAGAATTCTTTTTCGGCTTTATACCTCAACCCTATTCTCTTTGTTTAACAATGTCCCTAGATAGGTGAACTAGTACGAACTGTTTCAATGTTGTATGTATCTATGGTTAAATTTTGACTGATTCGTCTTTACATGCACGTATTTAGTTTTTGTCTCGTTAATCTCTAGACCCATTTCTAGTGCTGACTGCTCTAGCGCAATAAAGGCTTCTTTCACTGATAGTAACGAGTAACAACTGCCCTATGATATCATTGTATTGCCTTATTATATACTGTATCACTTCTTTTAATTTTGACATCCTTAATAGCCTTTTCAAGGGCGAAGTTAAACAGTAAACAAGATACTACATTGCCTTGGCGTAGTCCCCTACTTACTATATATGGGTTTGAGAAACCCTTGCACTTTAACGCTGCATTCAACATGTCTTAGTGTTATTTGCGTAAATATGTATCTTAGTTTTCCTGGAAAGTCCAACTCCCCCAACGCTGCGGAACGCTTTTCGTGTGGCTATGATGTGCATTTTTAAAATCCACAAATATATAGTGTGTGCCGATATCAAATTCACGTGATTTCTCCAGTATGTACCAGCTATTTCCGTGAACTCCCCCTACCCCTCTGAGCTAAGCTGTGGGTCTTTTTCTAGTTATCTGGTTGCGGGTCGACGAAAAAGCTCGTTTGGCTCGTAACAAGATTTTTCCAAACAACAAACGAGACAAACGTGCTTTTTCGTCGACCCGCAACCGGATTGCTAGAAAAAGACCCACAGCTTAGCTCAGAGGAGTAAGGGGAGTTCACGTAAATCGCTTACGGGAGGAAATCTTTCTAGCTGTGTACAGAGTGGGTCAAAATTAGTGGGCGCCACCTTCCAAATACAGCTGATTGTAGGTCCTCGTGAAAGGCCGAGAGGCTAGCAGCTTACGGGAATCGAACTCACCTTTATTGTGCCTCCTCCTATATATATGAAGCTTGCAAATACATGCACAAACAAATACAAATTCAAAATAATAAAAGATATACTGAATTTTAAAACACATATAATGAAATTATTGGCAATACAAAAGAATGACAGCAAACGGTAATTTTAGCAACTCTATTTTACAGATAGTCAAATTGAGCCCTAAAGCAAAGGGACTCGCCGTTACTTGCGCGCTTAAATGGTCCAATCGACTACGGGGCCAGCGGTGTCAGAGCTTACACAAATAACGCAATAAGATATAATTAACCTTTACATTTAGTAATACAAAAAACTATCTGCCGACTGAAAGTCGCTCTTGTTACAAACAACAAAGAGGTTCAGTCATTGCAAGTTTACGCGTGAAAGAAAAGGGTTTCTTTTTCACTACACAATAAACTGGTACTTTCTTTGCAACAAAAAACTTAATTTCTTTACCTTGATTTGTAGTACCGAGGCGGAGATAGGCACAATGTCGAGGTGTTGAACAGATGCAGGTACGGTTTGGGGTTATTTCCCGGTCCGGAAGGAAAAAAAGGGTAGACGTTCTTCTTCAGAAAACTTTAGGATGAAATTTTCGTCGCAGCCACCGCACACGTACAGGAACAATGGGCTCGATACTAATCCGCCAAAGGGGATTGACAAATTCGCAATGAATTGCCTTTTTAGGGTTGAAATCCAGCATATTTTCTTTAAAATCCGACAATTGTCGATATTCTGTTCACTCCACGGTGATACAGCGATATGAGATAACGCGATGGATACCGATCGAAAAACCCAAGCCGCCCCGCCGTACTTAATTTCTTAACGGTCCCCCGAAGATGGAATTTGGTGGACCGGAGTTCAGCGAAGATCGAAGGCTGACTGATGAACTAAACGCGCCTCAAACATGTGTTGGTCAAAAATATTACGCCACCTTGAGAAATATGACGAAATTGTTCTAGAAAGATCTGAAACGTAAATTCGCAGAACGCGTCCAGAATTAGGTACAGACAAAACATTAATCGGCAATTTCGGTTTACAAAAGGAAACTAGAAGGCTTTGCGGAATCGGCCCCTCATAACTCAATCTTAAAAGAAAAATAACGAAAACTGTTATCAACATACGAACAGCATTTAAAATAGAATTTTCAATCCCTATGAAGCGGCAATTAAACTACGACATTAATTCAAATGTAGCGACAAATTTTAAAAGAACATAACATACTTCCTACGTTCCATTCTTCCGGTAAGGTTGTTTGACTCCATGTTTTCACGATGAGTTCGTATTTCGTCTTTCTAACTCTTCACATCCTTTCTTAATTAGTTCTGCTGGTATAATGTCACTGCCAGGTGCATTGTTATTTCTTCGTCTTCTTGATTGCTGCTCTCACCTCTTCTATCATTGGCTTATGGATAATTTTTGGGTTTACTTCCTGTTCATATGGGTCTATTTGTTGTTTATATAGGTTTATCTCTTTGCCCTTCACCATGACTATGTACTTCTGTATTACATAATTCACTAAAGTGTTCTCTCAATCTGTTCAGAACCGTTTTTCTTTCACCGATAATATTTCCTTCTGTTCTTTGCACATCGATATTCGTGGTTTTAAACCTTTTCTTGTTTTGTTTAGTTGTTGATAGAACTTTCGGCTTTCATTTTGACTGTTGTGATTTTCAATTTCCTTTAATTTTTCTACGTAATATGCCTATTTTTTTAACTTGTGTATTCTCTTTTCTTCGCACCTTTTCGTTTAATATTCTTCTTCTGCCTGTCTAGTTGGCTATCTCTGTATCATTCTTTTATATGCTTTGTTCTTTGCGTTTATTACTGGCTGACAGTCATCGTCGACCTAATCACTTTCTCTAGTATTTCGTTTAAAACCTGGTACTTGTTTGAAACTCGCAGCTATTTAAAAACAGCTAGATGTAGTCCTCCCCATGTGAAAACGGACAGATCTCTATCAGACAGCGCTTAAGTTAATCAGGTACAGCAATTACCAAACAAAGGGAATTAATATGTAGCCCTTGTGGAGAATTGTTTTTCAGCAGTTCTTGGGAACTTTAAACACGGACTCAGAAATTAGAAAATACCCCTGGATACCAAAAGAATGAATAAATATCTATTTTCTTAAATAACAACGAGGAAAGAACTGAGGGAACAGCGGCACTAACACATGAAGAAGAAGGATGAATCGTTATTACAATGGCAGAACCAGAATCAGCTATAAGAAAACAAAAAATGGGTAAATCATCCGGACATGACGGTATTAGGTACACCAGAAATGTTCAAGTCAATGGGTACTATAGGTAAAAAGTTTTTGTTAGAAATGTTAAACAAAATTGCGAAGACAAATGAAATTCCGCAGGATTGGGAAATGACAATTATACTGCCGTTGTACAAAAAAAGGAGACAGGAAAGATTGCGAAAACTACCGAGCCATCTCGCGGCTAAGTGTAATAATGAAAACATACGGAAGCATCCTAATAAACATATGAACAACGAAATAGAACAAGATCAGGAGAACGATCAAAACGGGTTTAAAACGGGAAGAGGAACAACCGATGCCTTGCATTCCATTAAACAGATAATTGAGAGAACAATGGAGGCCAACGAAACTATACATATATATATATATATATATATATATATATATGCATCCTGCTATCATTGTTGCGTCCATACATTGCCAATTTACGGTTGCTATTGCGTCCGACGAATTATTGCGGCCGTATACCGGACGCAATAATGTAATCGCTAATAAAAATTTAAAATTCCCGCTGTTT
>JABXWE010022431.1:0-10151 GCA_014611495.1 Limonius californicus
TTTCACAGCCGCGCTTACTTAAAATTTGGGATGCTATTTTCAAGACAAAATTTGGGATGCCGTTTTCAAGAAAGCGTATCGCAGCAAGTACAGAAAGCAACTAAATTAAAAATTGTAAATAGCAACCCTTAAATAGCATTTAGATATTTTCTCTGCCAATAACATCCCTTTTCAAATATTAACAAACAAGAAACAACTTAATGATAAGTCCTAGAAAGTTGTTTAAGTTACTTAGGTACCTGTGATTTCTAACCTCGGACAAGTGGCAAGTAACTTAAAAGATAAAGATTACAGTTTATACACAGTATTTCAGTAATTAGTACTTGTTTCTGTTTGTTGTTTATGAAAGTTACTTCTGGAAATTTTCTAATCATTTATTCCAATAGCTTGTAATAATGGACATGAAATCTCAGACTGTATTTATATTATTAACATTGTTTGATATTAGTAAATTTAGTTTTGTTGAACAAATTAATATGTTAAATTTCTACGTTAAAATTTAGTAGTAATGATGAATACTAGGTATTCAATTTACAAAATTGTTTTGGCGGCGAACTGGGCCGGTGGCGAGTCGGCCAGTGGCGAATCGGGTAGTGGCGAAACGGCGGCGGCGAAACGGCGGCGGCGAAACGTCCCATGCCGTTTACGTTTAGGCATTGCACCAGAACACACAAAAAAAAAACCACTTAAAAGACGAAAAGACCCGCAGTAAAAAAAATCGCGACGTGATACAGCTCGCACTAAATGCAAGAATGAGTAATATGGGTCGTCGAGCGGGAGACGTGCCCAAAGCTGAGTATTTTTTTCAGTGGCTTTAAACAAGTGGTACAGTCTGCATTTTATGCAAACTACAAAATGTTGTGTAGGCTGGCGGAGTGCGAAGTATAATGTAAAAATTTCTTTGTGTGGCGATCCCTGTCCTTTCCATGTTACTTCTTGCACGAATAGTATGTTCATGTTATATATTTTTTGTTTATTATTTCATTGTGCTTACCTGGTACTAACATTGTCCGAACGTTTCATGTCCCAAGTTCTAGTTTTTCCTTGTGATTAATATTTTTCTTCCGATTGTGTTATTTCGTTCAGCCGTATTCTTGTTAATATTATGTAATACTTTTATTATTGCATTCTTATTTGCCATTGATATTGCCGTCTTTATTTCCTTTGCATCGTCCTTAGCATTATGCATCAATAGCTTTTTGAGGGACCTGGGTGGTTGGGTTTTTCTACTGCTTCTTTTCTGCTCTACTCCGTATGTACTCTGTGTTACTAATCGTCAGTTTTTGATACTTCACCTTTGTCTTATTTCCTCTGCGTTTGTTATTTCACTTGTTTTAAATTATTCTTCCGTGATCAATCATTAGATCGCACCAATCACGGGGTTAATTATTTGATCCAAGAACTATCAACAAACTGCCGGTCAATCAAGTCAACGGGGTGGGTTCTTCAGTGAGTTACACGACAATATTTAATAGCAGCAACAGATTCGTGAGTCCTTTCTTTGTTTCATGTTTCCATATGTGGCGTCACTTAATTGCACCCTCGTCTGTCATTAGCGCATGTAGTCATTTCCAAAATCCACCTCTACGATAAGGAATATGTGAAACCTGGTTTCTGCGAAATAATCTTGTTTATGAGTTGATTAAAAGCTTTCAACAAATACCATATATTAACAAGTCACTTACGGTTTGTTTCATACACACAGGTTACAGTTTTAATCGCATTTTATTTCAGAGCATTCCTGTCAACGGAATTCTTGTGCTTTACCTATCTTTGGATATTTTACCTCAACCTTATGTAACAATTATGTACTGGAAATAAATGAATTACATAGTTTGTGTGTACAGCAATAAAGTGGTTTTGCAATCTACAGATATTTTACACAAATCGAACATTTGAGGTACATACATACATTCGATTCCTATGTTTTATGATAATACATGACTAAATCGACTTGTTTGACATATTTTTATTTAAATTGCTCATTATGTACAGCAAAAAGGGACTCCGCTTTTTGCACGTGATTTCTTATCCCGAAGCTATCTTTATTTTCGTTTTCGTAGAGAACTTTCTTCTAATTTATTTAAATTGCGGTTTCATTTTACAGTCACAAAAAAAAAAGAAATCATCCGATGACGTGGAATAAGAACAATTAAAATACCGTTATTGTAGATTAATTTTGTTACATTTCTCAGCCAAGAACTTGAGATGTAAATTACACTTTGATAGTAAAGTTGATACCTCGAGTTTTATCGATAACTTGTTGAAAAAGGAACTACGCCTTCGCTCTTCTCTTACGACATTTTAAGCACATGTAACTAAATCTTGCAAGAAAGCTCTTTGTAAGTCTTCTTACAGTAAAGGCGCACAAAACGAGGTAATAAATAATAGCAGAACGAGAATACTTTTTGTCAACTTGGCTGCTCCAGCTTTAATCCCGGAATACATTTTAAACTGAAACGTTAGCACAGAAATCCTGAATATTCTAACAGGAAAAACGAAAGAAAAAATTCACCTGAAGCTAGCGACTGAAGCATTCAACTCTCGAAGCTTATTTTAGACTGTGCGAGCTTTTGTGAAGAGCAAAAGTAAGTAGTAAAAATAGCAATTAACATCACTTATCTTTTTTTAAGATGTTCTTAAAATATTTACTTATTAAATAGCTCCATAATGTTACTTCTAAAATCAAAATTGCCTGTTTTATTTTGCCACTTCGTTTTCTGTTTTAGGATGACATTAGTCATTAGACGGGCCGAAACGTAGAGCAGCTGTGCAGGAAGTGCTTCTGTCATTAGAAAAATGTTCAGATAGAAAATGGGTTAGAAAGGTTAATATACTGCCCGAGTTTTAATTTAATATAAATTTTCTTTTGGGAATTCACATACGGGTAATTGTTATGTAACTCAGGGCCAAATTTTTGTTCTTTCATCATTCCCCCAGTAATTCCTTTGATGGTCGCTGAATTATTCTTAATAACGTTCAGAGCACAGTGATTACAAGAAAAAAGTAATGAGCGTGCCAAGTGAAATGAAGCCTGAAATGTTTGGTGTTAGTTATTTTTGCATAATGATGAGTTATGTCGGTTGTTCGTAAGCGAAATATCCTTGCGGTTCTTCGGACTAGGTTAATGTTGCATTATTATACTGAAACAAAAATAAATTTGACTTTTTATCTCAGCTTTAACGATTTTTTTCATTGCGATGCGTTTTGAAGTTTTCAGACATACATTTCAAATTATTTCTGAACTGTAAACAACTGTAGAATTTTGTATTGTTCAGAACAGTTTTAAACTTTTTGTTTTAACAGACTTAAGGAGGACAACTAGAGATCATTTGTCGGGATAAAAATTGTCGTTTAGGGCTTACATGCGAGATTTATTTCTGGAAACGTTAAAGTGCTCGAAGCAAAATTATATCCTGAACTAACAAATCTTTATTGCTACATCAATCCGCTTCGAAGATGCTCGCTATTTTTGCTATTTATACTTGGAAGAACGCTTAATTATCGCTAATATTTTTTATGTATATCAGTGTAGGTAAACAAAGAGATAGGGAAACATTTAATTGCAGCACCGATTTGCAAATTTAATTATTCACGAATGCTGGATACCATGCAGCATCAACAATTACATATAACACGAACATTTCGTCCAACGTAGTAATTATGGTTTATAACCGAAACTTCTATTAAAATAACAGACTCGACTAATTTTACGCCAATCAATACTTAGAAATGTAGTAAACCTTATCGAAAGTATGTGTTAATAAAAATACTGTTTGGTTTTTATTGTTCTTACTTCTTTTAATGACATTGAAATAAAATTCTGTTTTGAAAAATACGAACTTAGTAGTATACGATACATACATGCCATTATAAGCAATGTAACACCACTTTTTGATTGTATTTTGATCAAACTTTTATACAGACTGTGAACTATATTGAGCTTTTGGATGCTTTCGAATAGTCTCGTAGTAAAAAAAATAATCTAGAAATGCGACAAAGGTTTAGAGAAGCTATTTCGAAAATTATTTCCAAAAGATGGAGGTTATAGGCTACTAAGGCTAAAATTAAACGTAAGAGAACGGCTCTTACCGAAATATATATATATATATAATGTGTCAGTTATGCAGATTATTCTTCGTACACTTCTGCTCGTTAAAGTTACGTAGGCGATCAGGAACATACGGAAGAGAAGACAAAGTTCTTTATGCTCCCTCGTACCGTTGCAAGAACAATTGTAACCATAAACAAACTACAGTGGGACTTTCTTCCGCATGCCGCATACAGTCCTGATCTTGCTCCCTCCAATTTTTATTTGTTTGGTCCGCTAATGGATTTTTTAGTCGGGAAACGATGTTCGTCAAATAATGACGTCATCCAAGTTGTTCAAGAGTCGATATGTATGCAACTCAAAGAGTGCTTCCGGGAAGGTACTTGAAAGCTTCCAGATTGGTGGCTTAAATGCATTGACTACATCGCAAAATATATAGTTTTCGCCGTTGTAAGATTGCAATGCCCCTTGCTATAAATAATTTTTTTACATTTGAGCACCTCACTATATGCTAATTTTTGTGCTTCTACGTACTTCTCTTTCTCTCTCTCTAAACGTTTCTTATAAGGCGAAATATGCTTTATTAGCTAGCATGATTCTTTTTCGTATTTCTCTGTCCTAACTCCCATCTCTTGGAAGTACTTTACTATTTCAATGCAAAAATCAATCTTTCCATTATATACTCAAATGAATTTCCTAAGTATCATTTAAATATAAAGTTGTGCTTTTTATTTAATACTGTTTACCTTATAACAAGGAACTCTAATAAATAGAAAATATAAAAATAAAGTTGTTTAATATCGTAGTTATTATAGCAAGCCGTTGAATTGCGCGGTAACAATACTGCTGCTTTGTTAACTAAACCAAATCTGTATCTCTTTAGTTATCCGTTATCTCAAAGTTATCTATTGTACACTATAAAATGAATTTCGTACTTACCGGTTTCCTAAACTTAAATAACTAACGGCTAGGTTAAAATCATAAACATGGTGGGAAAACTAAATATGGATTATGTTGCGAACGTCCTACAGTTTCTTCTAAGATAAAAAATGTATAGCACCCATTAAAAACAATTCTAAATCGCTACTTTGTCAATTGGCGTCGTATCAGATAGTTCACTATGCCACGTTGTAGAGCATCCCTATTAACATACTTATGCCAGCAATGGATAAGATATTCCTAATAACAAGGTGAGTAGCGGATGAACTGTGATCATACACGGATACGTGTTACAATTGCAGTCAAGTGCAACTTACTTGTAATCTTATCACTAACATTCTCAGCGAGTGCATATTTTGGTTATTTATGTATATTAAATATTAAAAAAATTTAACAAGTCAAGTCGGGATCATCGGAAAGGTACCACAATAAATAACAATGCCCAAGGATAATAAATGTGATAGCAGTGAACTATGCCCACCAGTAGACAACAGTAAAATATACTTGCTTGATATTAGTGAATTAATTAGGACCAATCTATATTAGAGACCCTGCAACTGCTAAATTTACTACAGCGTTCAGAAGAAAATTTTTGTAAATAAACTGAAACAGCACGGATAATTTTCCCAACCTTATTAAATTCTACGACACTAAAATATCACACATTCCGTAACCCCGAATCACAAGCCAATAAACTATCAATCACGATTCGCAGGGCACCCGTTACAATAATAGAAGAACAAATAATGACAGAGTCACAAAGTCAAAAATATCTAGCAACTAAAGTCTCCAGATTATGAAACAAAGACAAATTACCAGCACCGATTTGTGCAGTATAATTGTAAAAATCAGACAATGCAAATTAAATTTTCAACCTTTCCAAATTTATGCACCGCATAGTATCAGTTCAGTCCAGGAAATGTTCTCAATATTTTCCTCAGTACAAAAGTTGTCAGCGCTACGCGACACACGCAGCTACTGTAAACTGGAACCACATTGCGTAAAATGCTTAACCTCGCACGTATATACGGACTCCAAACGATAAACCGAAATGCGTGAAGTGTCGCGACGAAAATACCCTGTCAATTATGGAGGATGTGAACATTTTAAGAAAATACAAACCAGACAAATGACTAGATACAATACAACAAGACAGCTGAGCAGTAACTTCACATTATCGTTCGTTGATCGAAGGAGAACATACACCTATGTACCACCACACCTGAACACTAACCCAACCACAGACTTAGAAAATTCAACCGATATTGTGGCAACGATTGTTAAAGCAATAGTTGATATACTTAAACTACATTACTAGGTTTGTAAATTAAATAATGAGACTGGTAGCGTAGCGTTCGATCTGGCAACACTGGGGAAGCGGAAGTGGAAGGGACGCAGGTGAACATGTGATACGCCTTCAGTACGAGTTTGAACTCGCTAGAGTCATTTGGTTGTCCATAGCGATTTTTTTCGTGATACAGTTTTTTCTAGTGCGTCCGAAAATGAGTGACATCAATTTCGAGCAACGGTGTGCTATCAGATTTTGCTTCAGACTTGGACACAGTGCAACTGAAACTTTTGCAAAACTTCGGCAGTCCTACGGAGACAGTGTTTTGACAAGGCCCAGGTTTTTCGGTGGTTTAAGGAATTTTCAGAAGGAAGAGAGTTGATTGAAGATGAACTTCGCAGCGGAAGGCTTTCATTTTCAAGAACCG
The DNA here is from genome assembly GCA_014611495.1 of Limonius californicus. Classification (NCBI taxonomy): domain Eukaryota; kingdom Metazoa; phylum Arthropoda; class Insecta; order Coleoptera; family Elateridae; genus Limonius; species Limonius californicus. The sequence continues at coordinate 6,706 of JABXWE010022431.1, forward strand.
ATGAAAATGTCGACAGAGTCCGGGATCTTGTGCGTTCAAAGCGTCGGTTGACAGTCAGAATGATCGGGGAAGAGTTGAATTTGACTCACACCACCGTTCATTAGATTTTGACCAATGCATTGGGGATAAGCAAAATCTGCGCAAAAATGGTCCCGAAAAACCTTTTGAAAGGACATCAGGAGGGAAAGGTGCCTTGATTTTTGGAATCGATTGAAAATGATCCTCATTGTCTGGAACGTGTCATTACGGCGACGAGTCTTGGGTGTTTGAGTATGACCCGGAAACCAAGCGCCAGAGCATGTAATGGCACACTTCATCCTCTCCAAGGCAAAAAAAGCAAGAATAAGCAAGTCGAAGATCAAATGCTTACTGAGTTGCTTTTTTGATAGCCAGAGAATCGTTCACAAAGAGTTTGTGACTTCGAAGAACGGTCATGCGTGTGAGACTAAACATCAAGAACAACTGGGCGTTGCATCACGACAATGTGTCTTGCCACACAGCAATTTCAATAAACGAATTTTTGGCCAGTAAGAACATTCCTGTGGCGCCTTAGCCTCGTTATTCGCCCGACTTAAGTCCTTGTGACTTTTTCCTCTTCCCGAGACTGAAAAATTAGCACTGTTATGAGTAGTGAAAGAACCGTCTCCAGCGCTGTGTGACTTCCCAAGGCAATTACTTTGAAGGAGACAATGTTGAATTGTAATTTTATCCGAATAAAAAATTTTAAAAAATCAGTCTCGATACTTAATTCACACACCTTGTATGTCCCTACTTACAGGTGGATCAAACGGCAATTAATAACCAAAACAGCCTCTTGTCAACACTAAAATATTTAATAAACTGGAATGCTGATGGCATCAAGCGTTACAGTGATGTAATTATTTCTTTAGACACACCGTAGATATTGCCTGTGGGTCAATCCATACCAAGTCAACTTATGTTTGGACCTTCACATCACCGATTTTAATGAAATTAAGGGGTAAGTGGTGGTGTATGGAGATATGTAAAAATACAAATTCTGGGGCTTGAAATATTAAGGGCTTTGAAGTTATAGGCTATCAAATTCTGACCATTTTTTCTTCAAAAATGTGCAGCTTTTAGTTTAAATAAATGTAACTATTTTGCGAAAATTATTTAAGTAATGATATATACTTTATTTTAAAGTACATAAAATGTGCTTTCATTTGATATATAACTTGCCCAAGTTTTTTTGTTATATCCATACAAAACATACGCCTACTTTATCAGAAATGTCTTTGCGAATTGTCGAAAAGCGGTGTAATTAATATTGATAAAAAAATTTGAGCATATGCAGACTATAATCCTTTATAACTGTGGAAAGTTTTATCGTGGGATCGCAATGGGAACATAGTGAAAAAAAATACTTCTATCGGCAGATCTACTAAAATTTCCTATCTTACTCAAAACAAAAGAAAAACGCAGTTTGTTGTCATGGAAACATAACTGCACTTTAAAAACTGGCTTCTACTATTAATAATTTATTGATTTCACATAATTTCAGTTACCATAAAAAAGATCTACTTACAAATATTTATAATAACAACTAACATAAGCAGAAGCATGTTTACAACAATAATATAAAGAAAAATATCTATTTATGAGATTGATTTATATGTATAATAATTAAGATAACAAAAACTAGTATTTACGAAAACTTAGAAATAGTCATTATCATAACGAAAAACTAATTCCAAATATTTATAATAACGATATTAACCAATCAATTATTTACAAATATTTACAGCAATGGTTCACGTTAGTAGAAACAGATATTCGTGAAAATTAACAATCGTAGTATAGTCAAAACAGTTATTTAACAACATTTATGGCAGTTTCAGCTTTATTGCCATGTTCTAGAAATGTTTAAAGTTGTATTCCGATGGGATCTCAATGTGAACAGAGTAAAATAGAAACATTTGTTATCGGGGGCGTAACTGAACTTGACAGTTCAACTTAAAATCTACATAAAATTACTTACAAGTGGCAGTTATTTTGTTATAAGGTGCAAAGTGTATAAACTACAATGGAGAAGAAGTGGAATACATGTTGTTGCAACCCATTTGGTAAAAAGAAGCATTTTAAATTAAAATACTTAAGGCCGGTTGTGGAATGGATGATAAGCATCAACCAGTACGATATCCAGAAGGGTATGAAAATATGTGATTCGTGTAGAAAATTATTATATGTTGAAGTCAAAAATAGAGACAATGACAGTTTTAATGACAGTTTGGCGAACAATGTTGATAATGACAGATTTGCAGATGAAGATCTCTCAATTAGTTATTTAAACAATTCTCTGGCTTCACTCGGTTGCTCACCTATCGCCAAGAAAAGAATTAAAACTTCGTCCTACTGTAATAGGAAATTAGAAGAAATAAACGAGACTGTTGTACAGCTTTTACCAGCTGCCTCGTCAAGTTTTAATACAGATTCAGAAATAATACCAATACTGAAAAAAAATTTCATGATGTTAACACCACCAGATCTGAAAAAATTCATATTTTAACTATCCTCCCAGGCACATGGAGTCTTCAAAAAATTCAAAAAGAATTTAATACCAGCAATTTCATGGCAAGAACGGCGAAAAAGCTTATGCAAGAATGTGGAGCTTTGGCTTTAAAGGAAATATATACATTGTTTAAAAAACTGCACCCTGTAAAAATTGGCTTCTCTAAATTTGCAGAATTACGACCGAAAAATTGTATTCTAGCTGGTGGTAGCGGCACTCATGCTGTATGTGTTTGTACAATCCATCAAACTGTGAAATTATTGCTAAACAATGTAAAACTTGCCGAAATTACAAAACCGGAAATGGAACTAAATACATACCACGACTGTTTATGTGTAACAATCCTACAAAATTATGTTACCTCAGTAAATGTGACAGCTGTCCATCAATAAAAGATTTTAAAGCTTTTATCTTTAAAAAAATGGATGAGTCGATTATTGAAAATGTTACTTTCAAGCAGTGGATATCCGTGGATCGCTGTTCTCTTGAAACAATCACTAAGAACACCGATGAATTTGTGGACTACTTCTATGAGAAATTATCGGTAAAATAAATAATAAAACTTCAATGTCGAATCCCACACAAAATTTAATAAATGAAAGCATTAGTTAACGTTTTCGGACCGACTGTTGTCCATTATCAAACAAAATGTAAAAAATATACACAAAGACTCATTCTTAAATTAAAAAATATTTGTAATTCACAAAGTGAGGTTAATGCATTATCCAAAATACACACATTTTGTGTTCGCAAATGTAGTTCCGTCGATCCCTGAAATTATGATTTTGAATCCCCTTCATTGGGGTTTTCTTTCTTTTAAATTTAAACCATTTCATAATATGTGAGGGGCTTTCGCCCTCTTCACTATTAAATTTTTTGAATTTACGTTTATTTTGGATAATGCATTAACCTCACT
>JABXWE010022433.1:0-22299 GCA_014611495.1 Limonius californicus
ACGAGTATAATATACTATTTTATCTACTTTGAGATACTTGTTATGTAGAAATTCAAAATTTTTGATAGAGTTTGTGGTTATGTATATTCGACATCTGACATTTGTCGTTTTATGACCAAAGTGAAAGCAAATGTCACCAATCTTAAAAACCAAAAAGTTACCAAAAACAGTTTAACAATAGAGGATTTTATTACCAAAAACAGTTTAATAATAGCCTCCATTATTAAACTGTTTTCGGTATCATAATGGACCTATTATTAAATCAAAGTAGATAAACGATATATATAATATATATATATATATATATATATATATATATATATATAATAATAATAGTTCTAAGGATGTTGGTTAAAGGTGAAGGTGAAAGGTTTACAAACAACATTGTGTTTGTTTATTGATGACAACCACCAATGTGCTATTTAACACCTCTCGAAGTGTTACCACCACGTTTTTAGAGTTAGATATCAGACGCTAATTTGCATTTTGAAACTACGTTATTATATAGTGTGGTGGTAGCTCAATATGCTCGCGTTTTGGGCAAGACATCAATCGTGGCTGGGTTCCATTCCCAGTATTACCACGCAGCATAAACTTTTTTGTGCTGTAACCCACAACGCCCAATTCACTAATTCGGTTGACAACCGTTGGGCCCTAACTCTTAAAGCCAGAAACCTCTGCAATTGTTGCTCGGATTCGACCTTAAACTGTTCCATTTAGTAACATTTTCCTGCAGATGCTAATTTATATTTCAAAAGTATACTAATACTTAATTCATTTCATATTATTTTTCCTGAATCCTATAGCTCCAGAATTAAGTCCACCTTATTTTTTTGAAAATTCCAATTTCCACTTTTCGAAGTAGAGTATACTTGAGTATTTCCATCTCTTTTTATAAAGGCATTCACGTATACTTTTATGTACTAATACTTTAATCGGCTACCTTTTGTTGTATAGTCATTAAGCACCATTGGGGTGGAATTCTGCTTAAACGAAAGTCATTGTTGATGTGTGTATTTTTGGAGTTAAAAACCAAAATGAATTGATAATCTCATACTATTTCAATATGGTCATCGGATGCGACCCCAGAATGTTGAACAAAATATAGTGTTGTAGGTTAGCAGGAATTATTACTAGAAAGTCCAGCCGAAATGTTACGCTCATTTTTCCATTCAGTTTTATTTGGTTTTCTTTCATTCGAATGCTGGATTCAATCGGTTATTGTTTTTAAATCTATTGTTGTTTATTTGATTGGATATTGTAGCTCGCGCTACAGCGATTTATCTCGTCAGCGAGAATGTCCTTAAAATCCAAAACACGCGTTGCGGGTAATTGACGGTTACACCTGCAGGAGACAGTTTTCCGACACAGGAATTACCTCGGTGTTAACGGTAACGTATGTAATGAGCGCCGTGTTGCTTTGCAAATGATTAACAGCGCGAATCTGCGATTTCCCACCCTTCAGCCCTCAGGGGGGCGGCATTTGCAGACATACGTGGAACGATGATAATGGATTAACGTTAAAACACCCAATCAATCAATCACCTGGGCTTAAATGGGCCTACGTTTCGCCTTTTATGCCATTCCAAATCTCGACTGTTCTGCTGTGCCGCTGTATTCTTTAATTACTTCAGCGGCTTAAATCAGCGTGATAGATAGATGTGCTCGAGGGTGTCAGGAAATCGAACCCTACAAAGTTAATCAAATTTCCGGAATTGTTAAGGGATTTGTAGAATACGGTTTTTGATGCCAACGCAGAGTATTATTTCCTTGTTCGGGTAGTTGTAAGTGTTCTGGGGAGAGTTTTCCATTGAACAACAAAATAATGAACTTTTGGTTGTATACAAGTTGTATCTTGAACTATTGGAATTAGGAGTCATTGGCATACAAGCACGCTATTTTTGTGCAAAAGGTATTTTGAGATATTCTTCATCTGCAAATTTAGTGGCGTAGTAGTAACAATTTGTTTCATGGTTTTACACTTTTTTGTGTTCTGCATACACGAAACCAATTACAAGCAGTTGTGGGAAAAGGGAAAAGAAATGTATTTATTTATGGTTTTTATGCAGTATTGTGAGGCGGCCATAGGCTAGAGGTTAGCGCATTAGACTTCTACGCTGAGGGTCCTGGGTTCAATTCTCAGTACCGGAACATCGGATTTTTAACGGCCGTTCTCCCTCGCAAGGCAATGGCAAACCAGCGAGGTATTCTGCCTAGTAAATCTTCTCTGGAGTAGAAGTGTTTACACTTCCCATGGTTCGGAGCCCACGTTAAGCTGTAGGTCCTCTATGTCTGTGGCACTCTAAACGCGCAACACAGGCATAGGAGAGAAGATCGCTACGTCTCGTAAGAGACAAAGCACCCTAAGAAGATGCAGTATTGTAAGAAACTTATTTATGAAAGCCATAATTTATTATCTCTATTTTACTTGTGCCTACCTTTGTCATTCAAAAATATAAAAAATACTAGTAATAGAAATATCAACCTTATTTATTTCAGCTTTATACGTATTTTAACATTTTGCGTGTCAGTTTTAGAAGGAATTATTAATATTGTAAATATTTGTAGTTAGGAAAACAGCACACTGGATCTTGATTTCGGACTTGGCTCTGGTCTTTTATTCCAAAACTTCCAGTAGTGAGGAGTTTATGAATTCAATCTGCTCATTCATTAAAGGTATATTGTTTAAAGTGAGTTTGTGAATTTGAAATGCCTCAAGTATATCCAATTTACGTTTATCATCACAGATGTGTAAGAATGTTATTTGATGTCAAGGTATGATTGTGTTCTAATAAGTGTTTAGCGTAGTTAGATTTTTCTGGATGTTCGTGTTTGTATGAGCGTATGTGTTCTTTCTATCTGTATCAAAATTTCTAATTGTCTGGCCTATGTATACAGAATTACACTGGGAACAGTTCAATATAGAAATACCTGATTTTAATAAATCGTTAGTTCTACATTTTGCACTGAATAAGGTGTTTTTCTTTTGTTGTTTTATAAAATACTTTAAATGTACTTGTTTTGATTTTTTACGATATGTTGAGACAAGTAATTGAAATATATTTAACATTGTGAGGGTGGTCTTTTGGATATATTTTTGGAATTATATAGTAACTCTAGAGGCTCATGGTTTGGTTTGTAACTTTCTTCCATTCTTTTCTATTTTTCGCTCGATCCTCCCATCCTCTAATATTCGAACAGCGTAGGTCTCTTGTAGTTCCTTCTTCCACTAGATTCTGGGTCGACGTCCTCGCCTTTTACCACCAATTTCTGCCTTGTATATTTTGCCGGGGGTTCTTTCGTTGTTTATCCCGTATATTTTTCGAAGCATTTTTCATTCCCACACTTTTAGAATAACTTGATCGTACTTTCTTAAACAGCTCACTTCACAAACATATAGCACAGCAGGCCGCACTATTGTTTTATAAACTGTAATTTTTAGTGACCGTAGAAATATTACTTATTAAAACATTTTTTAACGCAGCTGCGCTTTTTGTACCCGATGCTATTCTTGCTTTGATTTCTACACTAGGTTCCACTTTCCTGGATACTGCTGTACCTAAATATATAAAGGATTCCACCTCTTCGAAAATATATTCTATGTTTGCATTTATCTTAATCTTCAGTGATTTTTCCTGTTGATATGGTTGGTCATTCCATGTCATGTATTTCGATTTTTTTTCGTTTACTTCAAGTCCCATGCCTTTAGCACTTAGCATTAGCTTCTTTACAACTGCCTGTATTTCTTTTCGTGATCTCATCAGAATTGTCAGATCATCAGCGAACGCTAGGTACTGGTGTAGTCGTTGGTAGACTGTCCCATTCCTATTTATACCTGCTTGGCGTATATCTAACGCTAAGTATAATTTGGATCTTCGCACGTTATTGCAGGCTTGTTTAAAATCTAAAAATAATAAATTGTGTATCTAATTTAAATTCGTGACAGGAAGCCTGGATTTCTATTAGCGTATATATATGATCTACTACTGATTTTCCCTCCGGAATCCGCTTTGATATTCACCTATGATCCTTTCTGCGCGTTTCTCCAATCTGCATTCTTCAGTTTTTACGTTTGCTTCTACATCTCTCTGGTCTTTTGATTTGTCTAGTGCTTCATTTATTCTTTTGTTGTAATTTTCTTGTCAAGTCTTGTCCTGTAGTTGTAACCTTGGTAAAGCGATTTATTTGTATATTTTTCTGGGATGTTCCGGTTTGTGTTACTTGTTGCATTATTATTATTATTTTTTTTTTGAAATTACTAATTTATTATTTTTTTTTATTAGTATATGATTCGGTTTCGTGTAAACATTGTTATTTTGAGGAACTGTTAAAGCTCTAGATATAAAGGACCTATAGGCTGTTAATTAAAATTGCAATTTGCAAATAGACCTTAATGTGTAGTGTAGGTAATAAAATGTATATTTGTACTAGTTTCGTAATTTTAATTAGTTCTTTATCAAGAAAATAACAGTACTACCAAAACATGATTAATTTCCGCGCAGACTTCCGAATTTGTTCAAAAATTCTTAATACGCCGTCATAGACAGGGCTATACATTAAAGAGATTAAGAAATTTATAGACCATTTTGCAAGCATCCAATATCAGTACGAAACAACTTTATGCACTTCTGTGACCTGTATCTGACCACAACAGTAATAAAACCTTTACAACTACTATTGAGAAATATTTTGTTGAGAGTATTAAAACTTTGCAAATCCAACAGTTGTTTTATTCTGAAGTTCTCATATTCTCAAATAAAATCTGATCGATGTTAATGGCTAAGCATCGTATATTATGTGTAAGATAGATTTACTGAAATTTGGAAAGTATATTTAATACTGAATATAACGTTGCGAACTACGAGTATAACAACGAACAACATCAAACAAGAAGCTTGAATGTTTTCAAAATTACGTTTACTTTATAGAACTTGCAATCACGAATGTAATTATAATGATTACTGTGTAGAAACTAATCAAGTCAGGTAAAGTTAACAGTCGAGATAATGTAGCAGTAAGGATTCTAAAGCTCGTAGAAGTGGAAGTGTGGTTCTCTAGTACATCTGTTTTAATACGATATATGGCATAGAAATTACACTACAGGAAGGGCTGATGTCCACGTTTGTGACAATTCCTAAGAAAACCAACGCCAAACATCCATTGAGCATAGAACCATAAATATAATGTGCGCTCTAAAAATCTTTTTGAGGGGTGATACATAATAGGATCTACCGTAAATGTGAAGTCACCGTTAAATGTGCACAATTTGGGTTCCGAAATATCTTAGGAACAAGGGATGCCCTTATTGATGTACAGTTTCTTTCACACAGATGTATGGATATACATAGCAATGTGTATCTGTATTTTCTCGCTATAATAAAACGTGTAACAAAATAAAATATGCAAAATTGAAGAACGAGATGGATCATAAAGAATACACGGGTTATTAACAACTTCTACTGGATACAAAGAGTAATGCTAAAAATTGAAGACCAGACTTTATTAAAGAACCTTGCACAAATAGAACCACATATCTGCTTATTTTAAGCAGGACACAGCTGAGAATCCTTACAAGCCTCCTAACAGGAGACTGTCAGGGATCACCTCAGGTGGATAAGGAAATTCGAAACCCCACACGCAGACTCTGCAGTGAAGTACCCGAAACCGCAGTGTATATTCTACGCAGCTGCGATGCGCTGGCTGGTAAACCACCAGGGTGGACATAATAAGCCTTATAGGCTGAAATGCCTCCGGAACCAGGGGTAGACGGACCCAGGGGAAAGAGGAAAATAAAAGAGCAGCTGCCAACCCCTATAAACATATGTCAAGGGACGCGTCAAAGATGCATTCTATGTCACCTACAGTTCTATGTCTACTGTCGGAATTAATCTTCAACAACACCTTAGATGAAGCGCAAGAAGGGATAGTAGTTAGTCGGTGGAAAACGAATAAACTACATTCGTTACGCTGACAATATGGTGCTTTAACTGATAACGAAAAGGGCATGGAGAGATAAGTAGATAGAGTGGTACAATATAGTGGAAACTGCGGATTAACGTCAAATATGAAAAATTCAAAATTTGTGGTTATAACGAAAGAGAAAATTCTCAATCCAGAAATAAAAATTGGTTTCATCTTTATGGAAAAGTTCCTATATAACCCGCAATCTAGATTTTAGAGTAAGAGCTGTTAAATGCACGGAACAGAGAGCTGGATGACCAATAAAGATGGGTGTAGAAAACTCATAGGTTTGAAATGTGGGTCTATCGCATAAATTTCGTGAATGGAATGAGTCATCACTGCTTAAGTGTTCCTTATGGTGAGCAAGAAAGTTGAATTTGTAGACACTATGTAGAAAACGAAACTAAAGTAGTTTCGTTATGTTATGATTATGGGGAACGTATGGGACCACATACTTTATGTAATCATGCAGAGTGAAATCCAAGGTTGCAGAAGTAAGAAAAAGGCGAGGCTGAAGAACATGAGGGAATGGTATGGAAAGTTGACTTCATCCTCGTTTCGAGCAACACCTTTCAAAATACAGATAGCTCTAGTGGTAGCTAACCTTCGAAATTGATAAGCAGTATTAGAAGAAGCACAGACATTGCACAATAAAATGGCAATGGGCTGGCCACCTTCTCCGTATCCAAGATGATAAATAGATAGACAAAACTTGAAGACGACGCGCAACAAAACGAAGTAAAGGAAGACCAAACACTCGATGGCGAGGTGATATAGCAGAAACTGCAGGAGGACCACGGATGACAGTGGCGGAATACTGGCAAGAATGGAGAGAAATGGGAAAGGCTTACATCTTAATCGCCGTATGCAATTGGTAATTTGTGATAAGAAGAAGAATGTATTTAGGAAAACTCAAACACAATATTACAATATACAGTGAACCTCGGCTTAATACAACCTCTAAAGGCAAACCACCTCCTAAAAATCTATTTTTTGTAAAGAACCAATTTTTAAATCTCCCCTAAGGCGACCACCTCGATAGCCAGACCTGGCCACTAATCTAGAACGTTTAGGGGGTTTCCAAAGTTATTGTACCGTTTCATCGAGCACGTCCATTTGGAAATTTTTGAAAAATTATCATTATCATGTGGCCAGGCCTGATTACTACATTGTTGAAAATTGACTCAGTTCAAATTTTGGTGTTGAGTGAAAAGAAACATAGAAGTTTGGTCTTTAGAAACCAGAGCAAAAGTGATTCATGACAGTGAACGTGGCCTATGTCAAAGAGCTTTAGCTGAAAATTTTAACTGTAGTAAAACACACATTGAATGAATACTAAAAGTGTGTTTTAATCTATTCTATATAATATTGTCAAATATAGCATCAACATTAAAGACGAGGACTACCACTATAAAAGACTACTTCTAAACCAGTCCCAAAGGTGGTATTCTTATAGAAGTTTTACTGTACTTTTCTTAATTATTCATGAAAATATTATATTGTTAAACAGCTTAGGTTCTATGGAAATCATATCTAAGTTTGGGCCTTCTTTTCGGTATGTTAACTTTTAGTTCGATTTTCTATCTACAAAAATTATGTGATCTATGCAATTTCAAGAAAAATAGCTCATTATTGATTTGTTGTGGTATTACAGAGCGGTGAATGTTATAGCACCTACTGAAATATATCCATTGATTAGCATAGATACCATTTAATGATGTTGTAAACTTGTGTGCCTTGCGTTTTCATGGGTCAATAAATTTTACTTGTTCTTACTATTTGGTAGCTACCTATGGTCTGTTCCGGATTATTTTGCATTACAGGTAATTAGAAAATCTGTTGCATTTGTGTATGTAAGCACAGTTTTTTGAAAGTTTCTGTTCTGGGATTTTAATTTATGAGGAATCCATTCTTGCCAGTATTATTTGCATTATTTTACGGGAATACGGTACCATTTAAAAACGCCAACAACATTTGACAACAATGCTATCAATTTCAATGTAAAGCTATTAGCAAAAATTTAGGATATGCAATATAATAAAAATAAATCACGGCCAACGTTGAGGCAAAATAATTGTGAGTGGGTTGTACTTGTAAAGTCCCTGTGGACGCATGCCTATGCCTACATAATTTTGAAAGCGTGGTTTCCTAAAGATAACTGTGTCTACGTTAACATGCATACGTATCTACGAAAGGGCTAAATATAATTCCATAAATACAACTTTACGGCCATAAGTGGGAAGCATTACTGTGTAAACATAATTGTTAAATAAATTTACGCAAACATGGCATCGTTTTTGTAGAATTAAATTAAATAGAATTCAAGAAATTTGATATTGTTGAGAAAATCAATCGTTTACGATAACTCCTTCGTTATATCGACAGAATATGTGAATACATCGATATTACTGCTTAATTAACCGCTCTATAGTTTAGTTATTCTTGCTACACAGAGAGAAAACCTTTGGTGCGGAATACTATTTAATACGATGCAATAGTTCAAAAGCTTCATGGTTCGAAGTATTTAAAGGGTTATAAATTTTTTTCTGGTTTCCTAGATGGTTGGTACTTGGTCCTATTTTCCGTTTGTCATTGAAGTTCAAATTAATGGCACTGATATTACGGTCACACTATTTGAGCAACGAATCTGTACACGCACGCAGATACACACTCACACACTCTCACACACACTCACACACACGCACACACCACATACGCTGGTTCAACACGGTTACGCCGCAACATGGTAACTTTCAGAATCCGGCCCTGTTGTACAACTGTTATCTTTATGTAATGTGGTTCATAATTAGGCGTTGATATAATATATTAATTTTTTCGTTCATAAAAAAATATTATAATTGTTTCAGGAAGTTTGGCATGACAAACGTCAACTACCACCGCAGACTGATTACAAAAGGCGGGAGATCTAACGTTCGCCGCACCCACATTCCACAACTATGGACTGCGTATATCCGAGATCTTGGCAATACATTAGTCAACAGTCGTTGGAGATGGACGATGCTTTGTTTTTCATCTTCATATGTCCTAAGTTGGCTGCTGTTTGCTTGGTTTTACATGCTCATAGCAAGAGCCAACAACGATGTCTCAGAAACGAACCCTTCAACCACACCGTGTCTAATGGGCATTACCGGATTTGCAGGTTACTTTTTATTTAGCCTAGAAACGCAGCACACTATAGGATATGGCAGCAGATTTATTACGTCTAACTGTGCCGAAGGAACATTTCTAATTTCCTTGCAGATGATCATGGGATGTGCTATTTGCGGGGGGATGGCTAGTATCGTTTATACCAAGATGGTCAGACCCCGTGCACCACATTCCAAAACCTTGTTCAGCAAAACCGCAGTTGTAAGTTCTTATCTGTATGGTTGATTTTGTTTACTCAATTTTTTAATTTCAGATTTGTCAGAGGGATGGAATCCTATGCTTAATGTTTCGAGTTCGAGATGAAAACTACAGACATCGAGTTAGTACTCGAATTAACGCCTATTTGGTACAAAATCGTACTAGAGAACCGTTTCTCAAAACCCTTCCTTTGGAGCGTCCTGGATTGCTTCTGTGGCCCCTGGAAATTGTTCATCAAATTACACCTTCTAGTCCATTTTGGGATCTTTCAGCAAAGGATCTCATTACAAGAAAGTAATATTATCATGTTATACTTTATGTTGGTTGTATTTGTTTCAAGAAAATGTTAACGTTCGAATAGAATGGCTAACCATTTGTAGACTTACGGTTACTCTTTCAAATTTAAATCCTGTTTTGATTGCAGATTCGAACTGATAGTAACGCTCCAAGGAACTTCAATCAACACTGGTCAATGCTCAAAAACGCGGACTTCCTATTTGACGTCGGAAGTACTCTGGGGTCATCGGTTCAAACCATGCGTTAGGTTCGACAACGACAAAAATGTTTATTATGTAGACAACACCGATTTCAACACTACTGAAGAAGTTCTAACTCCCCTCTGCAGTGCCAAAAGGTTACAAGAAGTAGTCGAGGAGATAAGCTCAGCGATATACACTCCTATTCTAGTAAAATCGCCTACCACATCACGTTCGTGGAGACCGTCAATAGAAGATGAAGATTCCATAGAAAACTCGTCAGGAATTGGAAGCCTTCGGGAAGAAATGCTCTCACCAACCAGTTTCAGTGCTTCAAGGAAGCTTAGTACGATCCGAGAGTTTAATTCAGTGGAAAACATGAAATCGGGAAATATTAGAGAACATCCTTTGGAAGTTAATGCTTCGGTGGTAGCTGTGGAAGAAATTCTCAGTTCATCTTCAAGCACTGCGAGTTTAAAACGAATGAATTCTGAAGTTGACAAGCATTTAGGAGATATTGAGAAACAATTTCCAACGTCCCCGAATGTTCGAAATTCTGGAATTTTTGATGTGGAGGGTCTGATAGCAAGTTTGCAGAGTTATCTAGCCGAAACTGAGGGTGTTGAACAGAATCGTTCAAAGGAATTTTATGAAACCAATTTTTAATATTTTGTTTTGTTATTTGTATGGAAAGCTAGACTTGAACTGATTAAATCTCATAAATGGCTAGACAAAGCACGAAGTCAAGAAATTAGACCTTAGTCTTCATTTACAAGTAGAATAGGATAGCATCATTTATCATTTACAATCATCAAGTAGAAGTTAAAAGTATAGTAATAATCTTCAATAAAAGAGTATAAAGTGTTGAATGTGTTTTTTCGTGTACTGTTGTGAATATGTTAAGAGTATTTATGAATAATGATGATATATCTGAAATAATAACAGTCCTCTGGATCTTGCAAACATTCCTGGACGCCAACTACAGAGAAAAGGCGCAGTAAAAGATAGTAGTTTAAGCTACAAATTTATAATTTCCGATTCCAGCAGTTTTGTTCCTCTGCGACACTCTTGTATGGGAATTTTACATAGGCTCTTCCTTTATCAAAGGTTTTCCCCTAGGAATTAACCTAGTTCTAGTCTGATATTTCGTTTTATGACCATGGAAACGTTTAGTTTTGTAAATAAGTGGAAGTAAACTGGAGCGCAACAATTTCGAGTTGGCCATATATCGTCTCGAGTTCTGCGCCTCGGGCGACAGCACGTATTAGGTTATTATAGAGGATAGACTTTCTCATTGACATCTGAAATATTTGTTCGTGACAGTGGAAATGCGAAATATTAATAAATTCCTTATAGTAAAGGGATAATTTGCTTTTCATAATATTCTAAAGTCGCTCCAGCTAATATTGACGCGCTTTTGGGATTCGTTGGGCTTAAATAACAAAACATGAATATAAATGAAAGGCCTAAATCATGCTTTCTGCAATTTCAAAGGAATTATAACTTCAAGTTTAGAGAACATGTTTGTGTTATTAGAATCCCATTAAAGGAAAATCAAAAAATTAAAAATTGGATCAATGCAAATTTGTGCGTTAGGATCGACTGAAAGTAGGTAAGCAGATTAACTATAAATTTGCAATAAAAAATACACGAATGCAACTAGTAGATGATATACAACAGCGTCGTATTTTGGTTGTCCTTTACAATCCCTTAGATTTAGGTTTTTTTTAGTTAAATAGATAATTTGTCACTGTAAAACAATTTTTAATTGCGGTGATTCATAGGAAACAAAATAATTAGGAGTACCTCATATGTGACCCCTAATTCGTCCATCTGAATAGTCTAAAAATTTAGTTTTTGATATAAACGTCTGTTTTGAAACGGTAGTGAAGTGCAATTCGGTAGAGATTTTTAAAACGTCGATTGAAGGTAGGAGTTAATTAAATTAGAATTCAGTTGAGATTATGGTGAACCTTTTGGTTGCTTCTGTATGTTATAGTTTGGTAATCGTTTAACATTGTCCATGATCGATTTCAATTTCTTCTTACAGTTTATAAAGCTTTAAAAACTTCTCATATGCGATTTAAAATTGATATCGAAATTCGAACTGTTACAGATATAGGCCTGGAATGTGCATCTATGGGTCGACTTTAATTGCTGACGTCTATGCGTTCACAATACATAGACAATAAATTTAGACGTTGACAATGGAAACAATGCACGCAACCATGTAGAGTGGGGTATAGGTCTTACAAAATCTCGTGGAAGACGAGATGCGCAAAGGCGGCGCTTGAAATAGCGGGCGATTGTTACAGTGGAACCTAAAAACATTGACCGTTTAGTTCAATGAATTCCAAGAAAATGTATAAATCTCAAGTTTATTTTATTCTGCAATAGTGTTAATAGTAGGTTTTATATTTATTAATAAGCATAATAATGAGCATGATTAAAATAAAAAGAATGCAGCCGTCAACCGTCATCAAATGGTAATATTTTTAGGCGGAGTAGTAAAATGGGCGTCACCTGAGCACGAACGGCTTTTGTTCTTTCTGCGCTCTTCCACGAGATTTTGTAAGACCTCTAACAAGCATGATGATGTGGCTCACAGAACACACACAAGAAGAAGCGACACCACGTGGAAATAATTCTGACCACTTATAAGCCTGAAGCGCCTCTATGAACTATGGAATGAACTATTTGTACGTAGCGGCAAATTTGAATTCAACTGTAGTTTGGTATTTGTTTATATTCTTTTTTAATAGGCAAAGAAAGAAAAATTTAGTAAAAAAATCTATTTACAAAAGAAATATACAACTTAACCTACGAAAAACGCAATAAATTGACTTACATCTAAACTAAAACTTCTTAAAAATACTACCGTACCTATTTAAATAATTATCAATAGCAGAAATAGAGTTACTTCCATTGATGATGGTAAATGTTCTGGGTTTATGAGTCTTCGTGTCCGGAATTTGAACTACAAGTACGCTACCCCTGTCTTCTACATCCTCGACTGACATGGCCACCAGTTCACCAATTCTACCTCCTCCAAAAATTCCCACGATAAAAATTACTTTTTGCAATAAATATTCATCATCAGAAGCATTATCTAAGAACCTCTCCATTTCTTCGAGTGTGAACACTTTGGATTTCTTTGGCCTGTGCCCTACAGACTGTTGTTTTAGGAAAGCTGACACTTGATGAAATCTGTAACAATGAATAGTTTAAACTTCATAAATAATAATCATTGCGATATCACAAACCTGCTTATATCAATATTTTCCTTCACAGATAATATTTTCTTCAGTTGGGAATAATACGACCACAGTGATGAAGATTTAGCATTTTTAGACCGTTCCGAAATATAAGCCGAAATAATTTTTTTCTACAATCGATATCCAAAGTAGGCATTTGCGCTCGTATTTGACAACGCAAACGTCATCTTTTTCGATGAATGTCACTTTGTCACTTATAAGCGACTAAATAAAAAAAACGCTCGCTCTCCCAATTATTAACTATAAATCAAATATGCATTGCTCAGAGTATCCAATGTCAACAAGTAAATGACATCTTCCATTTGAGTGAAAAATTTCCTAAATAATAATCGTATGTGAGCGTGAAGCAGCAAAAATGGAAGAAGAAAATGATTGTAGTGATTTTTCATGTACGCCCCACCTGAAATTGCAAGCGCCGCTAAAGTCGCGACTTTAAACCTATTGCCAGAAAAGTCGCGGGGGAAGTATGAAAAGCAGTACGAACTCTTCATCACATGGTGTAATTCAAGGAAAGTTAGAAGGTACACTGAAAACGTAATGATGGCTTACTTTAGCGAAAAAGCTAAAACTATGAATTCTGCTACACTTTGGTCGGTGTACTCAATGCTACGATCTGTATTAACTGTAAGAAACAATATTGACATCAGCAAATATACGAAGTTAATCGCATACCTAAAACGCCAATCTGTAGGATACAAACCAAAAAAATCAAGAACTTTCACCAAAGAAGAATTGTTCAAATTCCTCTATGAAGCGCCAGATGAAATATTTTTAATGAAAAAGGTAAATAACACTACTCATTACTCTGTAAATATTAATAAGCTATTTTATTGACAGGTAGTATTAATTATGGGAGTTTTCGGTGCATGTAGACGAGATGAACTTGTGAAAATGACCATAGAAGACATTGAAGACAAAGATTCGCTATTAATAGTAAAAATTTCTGACTCAAAAACAAGAAAAAGTCGTGTCTTTACTGTTACTAATAGTGAAGAACTTGATTTTTTATCATTCTACAGAAGGTATGTTGCGTTGAGACCATCAAATTACGACACCCCATATCGTCTATTTCTACGATATTGTAACGGAAAATGCTCTAAACAAGTGGTGGGAATGAATATAATTGGAAAAATACCCTGTGAAATCGCCCAGTATTTGAATTTATCAGATTATAAATTATATACAGGTCACAGTTTTCGTCGCACGTCAGCTACTCTTCTAATTAATGGAGTAGGTGATATCATCCAACTGAAACGTCATGGAGGTTGGAAAAGTTCTCCTACAGCCGAGGGATACATTGAAGAAAGCATTAATAATAAAATTGAAACGGCACAGAAAATCTTGTGTAAAGGTGAATCATCTAAAGTGCAAATTGTTGAATCAGTAACAATGGCGGAACATACAATTTCAAACTCATCTAGACTTTCTTCATCGTCTGGAATTGTCATAAAAAATTGTAAGAACTGTACTTTTAATTTTCATTCCTCAAATTGAATAAATTTTTGGAAATATGTGAACTCTCGATTGTAGAAAAAATCTTGTGTGTAATTCGAGCGCAAATTCATTGTCGATTTCAAGAGATTGCCGCGCTCCTTCGTCGCGCGGCAACTGTCTCTTTCAATCGACAATATATCATTTTGCGCTCTTAATACACAAATAGCTATTTCGTTTACTCCTGTTGTATGTTTTCTCTTCCTCCACTCACAGAAATTCGTATACTCTTTTTCATATGAATGCTTGGATTTTGCTGGCACCATTTTATTCATAGCTTCCAAAGCTTCGTCCAAGACTGCTGAGGGTACAATAACTTCGTTTTCGTCTTGAACTTCTAAAATTCCAGACATTTTTGTCTCGCAAACACACAAAATCCGAAAGCGTCACAACTTTAGAACAATGTAAACAACTGGTTGTTAAGGTGTGAAAATTAGTTTCGCAGCACAGAACATATCGCAGTCTACACGATTTCTCGATTGAATTTTTTTTAATTCCAATTTGAATTTTATTCATAAAATCCGTCAAAATGGAATACAAACATATAAACACCATGTGAATCAAACATATTTATTCACTCAAAGAAATGATCTCACTCGCACTGCGTGCTCGTGATCTCAACATCTTTTCGTGAGTAAACGTATGTTTGATTCACGTGGTGTTTAATATTTAATAATAAACGTTGTAAGAATGCAGACTGCAGACGACAGAACACACTACAACTTTAAATTTAAACTTCGAGAACATTCGCGAGGCAACGCCGGAAATTATCGGAAATTTACTGACAACAGCGCCCTCTAGGAACTATGGACATGTATTAAGTAACTGGTTCAAATAGCTCCATTTGACTGTCATAGGCCTGATGTGGCTAGGGAAATAGATTGGATTGGATTAGTTAAAAGCTTCTGCTGACATTATACGGATGCTTTTTTTCTTAAAATGCTTCCATAAACGCAAAACAGAAATTTTGTAGTAGTTTAATTATAGACTTGGTGAAAAGCTTATTGTTACGTTTAAGTTTATTAGTGCGTCAACTGAGGATGGCAACTTAGTTGCCTAAAAACGTATTTAGGTTTAGTAAATATTTCGGTGATAAGGCGTTTTTTTACTTGTTTCCGTGCAACCCAAGAGTTAAAATTCTAAGAACAGGTTTATCTTCAGTAACCCGAAAAACGAATACACATTTATTTTGAAAGCTGAACATCCGATTGAACATGAGGATCAAGATCAAGAGGAAGCTGATTTACTAATGCAATGAAGATGATACATAAGTTACAGTTTTATATATACAGGGTGTCCGGCAATAGGATGTACATAGTACGTGTTTCTGGTCTCTTTTTAAGTCGAAAACTTCCAATAAACATATAGCCTAAAATTAATCACTACAAATTATTTGCACTTTTCTACCTCAAGTTTTCAAAATGATCTCCTCGATTAGCTATGCACATTCGTGCCCTTTTTAAAATGGTGGTGATAGACCTCATAATAGAGTCGGGATCGTTTTTGATGGTATTGGAAGCGTCAGTTATTCGATCCAGCAACTCATCTCTA
The DNA here is from genome assembly GCA_014611495.1 of Limonius californicus. Classification (NCBI taxonomy): domain Eukaryota; kingdom Metazoa; phylum Arthropoda; class Insecta; order Coleoptera; family Elateridae; genus Limonius; species Limonius californicus. The sequence continues at coordinate 16,121 of JABXWE010022433.1, forward strand.
CACCAAGAATTTCATACGGCCCCAGAGATAGTAATCTAACGGCGTTAGATTCGATGACCTGGGTGGCCAAATAACGGGACCCTGGCGTCCTATCCAACGGTTTTCAAAGTTTTCGTTTAGAAATGCTGTTACCGTCATGCCAAAATGTGGAGGTGTTCCATCTTGCTGTATCCACATATCTGCTCTGATATTTAGAGGTACATCTTCTAACAACACTGGTAGTTCATCTTGCAGAAAGCGGAGGTAATGTGCTGCATTCAAGCGATCTTCAAATGCATATGGCCCAATCATTTTGTTCCTGATGATACCACACCAGACATTAATTGAAAAACGGTGCTGGAAATGTGACTCCGTGGATGCATGTGGATTTTCTAGCGCCCACACATGCGAATTTCTTGTGTTTGTTAATCCATCTCGGTTGAACGAGGCCTCATCCGTAATAAGAATTTTTGTGCGCAACCGCGGATTTTCCAATAACCAATGGCAGAACTGTTCAGGTGCAATGTAATTATTTGGTAAAAGAGCCTGTACTGGTTGTAAATGATATGGATATAAGCCAAAATCGTGAACGGTTTTCCATGTTTGCATTCGGTTAGTACCGATTAGTTTAGCTAGTCGTCTAACACTAGTAGTTGGACTTCTTTCAGTTCAATTGAGAATATTTCCATCGCAAAGCCCGTAAATGTAATGAATATCGGCATATTTTTCATTAAAAAACGTTGCCATACATATTTTGTGACAGATAATAACCACAACACTTAGTTACATTTGTTTTCAAAGACCTCTAATGCATCTTTTGTTTATAATCTTTGAGCGTAACGGTAGCATTCAAATGTGAATAACTTTGTAATGATTAATTTTAGGCCATATGACACCCGTATACAGGGTGTCCTTTAAATACCTTAAAAGCTTCAGGTAGCACTCTTCTGTAAGAAATACAGTCCTCAGAAACACTAGCACGAACTTCCTATAGTGCTTAGTTTCCTCACACGAGACACTTAAAGTATATTATACTTGGCAACGTTGACGATGTCTTTGCATTTATGGAGAATTTAATTAGTAGGCCGACATTACATGAAGCAAAATCGAGATGTCCAAAAATTACGTTTTTATCATTTAAATTTTTAAATTACATAATATTCATTTATCATTTTTAACCGCGTATGGTAAAAAGAGGTAATTAATAAACTGAATGACAGTGATGTTGATTTAAAAATTAGACTGTTCATTATTACTCTTATCTGATATTTTTTAAATTGTTTGAATCATTCTGCCAATGCAAACTATTCTGCTGGATTTTAAATAATAAAACCAAAATCATTATGCACAACCCTTTTTGTATTTTATTAATTTACAAATTGTTCAAAATTTCTGCCTCCAACTTCGTGGCATTTCATTGCCCTTGTAATAATGGATAATTGGACACGCCGCAGCATGTCTTCGTTTATGGTTGTCGCCGCCTCACCATATACGCTGTACGAAATCTTCGTAATTTTCAACAGGCGTCAAATATACCAAGTTTTTCAAATGACCCCACAAAAAGAAATCAAGTGGCGTCAAATCGGGACTTCGTGGAGGCCAGGCTACCCTACTTCCGCGACCTATCCATTTTCGTGGATAATTTTCGTGAAACCATTGCCTAACTCTAGCAGCGTAGTGACTTGGAGCTCCGTCTTGTTGCATCCACATATCCCGACGAACTTGCAAAGGAACGTCTTCTAATAAAGGTGGAAGGTCGTTATTTAAGAAATTTAAGTAGTTCTCAGCATTTAATCGGTTAGGTAGTACAAAAGGCCCAAGGAGTTTATTATCTACGATTCCTGCCCAAACATTCACTGAAAACCGAACTTGATAAATTCCGTGGTGCAGAGCATGAGGATTTTCATGTGCCCAGATATGTTGGTTGTGAGAGTTAAAGATGCCATTTCTCGTAAATGTCGCTTCGTCTGTCCACAGAATGTTGTTTACAAATCTTGCATTTCCTCTATGTTTTTCTAATAACCAATCGCAAAAGCTAACACGTTTCTCGTAATCTTACTCTAATAAATGCTGCACTCTTACTTTATGGAACGGATAAAGTAGATCTTCCTTCAAGATGTTATAAACGGTGGTCTTGGAGGCACCAACAACTCTAGAAAGAGCACGCACGCTAGTACCCGGATCATCTGTTACAAGTTCCAGTACCTCCTTTCCGCTTCTAACATATCTTGGTCGGCCTCTATCAGCATTGGGAGCAGGACGGATATTTCCTGTTTCTCTAAGCCTTTGATTTGTAGCCCGAATTACCACATGGCTGGGATGTCTCCTATTCGGAAAACGCTCGGCGTAAATCCTAGCAGCTTGATTGCAGTTTCCGTGGCACTCCCCAAGAACCCAAATCATGTCAACGTACTCGTTTGTGTCGTACTCCATAGGAAATAAATGCAAATAACCCAATAACAAAACAGGAACCAAAGCAACAGAATGAATGAAAGCAACAAAGTGAATGAATACAGAAAAACGCAAATAAACTCACAACGAACCAGGAACTGAAGGAAAATGACAATGCAAACGTCCCGATAAGTAAATCAAAGATTTTGACAAATGTCGAAAAACAAATTTTCTACTTTTCATCACAATACCATGGCCTTGCACTGTTGTCAAATGTAGTATTTACGAAATTTATCATTTTTAACAGTACTTCCAGAAGAGCAACTAGAGCGTCAACTCAATATTAATCTTTACATAATCAAGTGGCAGTCAGTCACTTATCGGCACTTACGTATACGTGCAACATTAAAGTTCTCGTTATTGTTTCTATGAAATTCTGTTTTAAAGATATGAACTTTAACACTCTCGTACAAGAAAACTAAACTCCAAATACCTACTTTTTTTTGAAGATTTGTATTAAGCATTCATAAAGGAAAAATTCTACCTGAAGCTTTTAAGGCATTTAAAGGACACCCTGTATAAATATGAGGGTGGAAGAGAATAGGCAAAAATGAATTGCACGTACAGAATTGTGATACTGTCTATACTCAAGATAACAATACGCTACCGCCCTTTGTTCGAATACCAGTACATTTAATAAACTAACTAGCTGAAACTATGTCACGGCCCGCCTACAACCCAGACTTCAGACCTGTGGTTTTACAATGATCGCCCTTAAAGTTAAAAACCATTTCTAAGTTACAACTGACTTTGCAGTTAAGTCTAAAAGCAATTTCCATCGTTCTTAAAAAATTGTTCTGCATGTTATTCATTAAAGCAATGTGTTCCCAAACCAGTATTTCGATCACGCATCTACGTAAACAGAACGTTTTTATCTGAAACTGAAACTGACAGTATGATAAGTAAACTGATTAAAAAATATCTTCTTAGAAATTTCTCAATTCTTTTGCGTTGAAGCAGACACTTTTGATACTCTTCTTTTAAACATTGTTAATTTGCTCATAACTGTATTTGCAATATTAAGTAGGTCTTGAAAACATGCACCTTTCAACTCGAATTTTTATTCAAGAAGAGGCAATATGAGTAAAAGTTTTGATGATGGTATAAGTGCCTGCGAATGTCTGCTATCATGCAATAGGAACCGTTGGATAAATTCCTTCAAATTTCATCTTCATCAAATTCTTCTATTTCCGCATTATATGACAAGAAGAAGAATAGGCCAGTCATTGGGGATCAAAAATAGGGCTTACCTGGAAATAAGTCCGGAAGTTTTGAAACTTTGCAGGTTTGTAGGTTTGGATGTCCAGAACTAAAATTCACAAAATGCACAATCCGAGACATGCCGCCGGAGCCGCCATCTTGTCAAGATGGCGCCCAAAAATAGTTTTTTTCATTTATCTCCAAAACTGTGCGTTTTTCGAAAAAATATGTTGACAGCAAAATTGAAGAGGAAGAAATTTCCTACAAGAAATGTTCTAGGCATATTTTTGCTAAAGTGAGCCGTTTAGGCTCAAGAACTGATTGAATGACAACATATTCTGTTAATTTCTATAAACTGCCCCTAACTATCTCCATATATGCGTATAATTTTATCTTTTATAATAAAACGGGCTATTCAATTGGTTTCTCGTTATATTTATAGCTTGCTGACTAACCGGCACATTCTGGGTGCAATATTTTAAAATGGTGACTCTAGTGAAGCAGTTTATAGAAGCAGAAAGGATGGGTAACTGGCAACTCCACCTAGAAACTGTTCAGAAAATGCTCCCATACTTTCATGCAAGCGGCCACCATAATTATGCAAAATCCTGTCATTTATATTTACAGGATATGTTATCCCTACAGGACAAAATGCCACCTGATGAATACCAACAATTCACAAGCGACGGCTTTTTCACAATCAGACGCAGCAACAAATTTTGGTCAGGTATTTGGAGTGACATGACCATAGAACAGACCCTAATGCGAATGATGAAATCCGTTGGTGGTCTCACTCATGGGCGAGGGATAACGGATAGCGTTTTAACAAAGTGGACTCTGGGAATGGTGTATATGCACAACATATGTGATGAAATTGAAAAGTTTTGTGGCGTTTATTTTGAATGTTCAGAACAACACGTGGATATGAGAAATTCACGCATTATTCGAGACGATAATGATGTGGAGAAGATGTTGACTTGGCTAACGCAACATCCGCCTTTCCCAGACTTAGACGAAATAATGTCTATTTCTTCAGGCGTTATTGGAAATCAAACAATAAATTGTTTTGAAGCGGAACAAATTGGGAGAGTAGGAATAAATAATATGATTGGAAAAAATTTCGGCGATGTGGTTCTGAGACGCAAGGACAAAGTACTGCCCCTGAGAGCAGTGAACTCGAGCATTCGTATTGATGATAAAGTAGTGCCCGTTGACCCACTACTTATTTTCCAGAGGCTTTGTGTTGCCAAACAGAGCGAGGAAGAACTCGAACAGCATCTACAGTATGAGTTGGCTCCGTACCCATTGTCCTTGTTTTCTGAGGCCGGAATGCGTAAAACAGCAAAGTCCCTACTGTATAAAGCTTTTTTGCCAGCTACAGATAATGACTTTGGAACCAACAAAGTGTACATAATTGACGGTGGATACTTGTTGCATCGAGTCGTTTGGAGCCGAAATGAAACTTTTGCTTCGATCTGTACCAGTTATGTGAATTATGTACAAAGACACTATCAGTCAAATGCAGTAGTCGTTTTCGACGGCTATCCCACAAGCGCAGATAAAAAGGGCACGAAAACCGCAGAGCGACAGCGAAGATCACAAAAAAAAATTACAGCAGATGTTTTGTTTGACGGGTCTATGTCTCCCACAGTTCCACAGTCAAATTTCTTGTCAAACGATGTCAACAAAGATCGCTTTATATCCATCTTGAAACGGAAATTTGAAGAAGCGCAGTTCACCGTAATTCAGGCTACAGAAGATGCAGACACACTGATAATAAATACAGCTATCAAGATGTCATCTTCATATGAATACGCTATTGTTGTTGGGGAGGATGTCGACCTCATTGTTCTGTTGACAGCACTGTGCAAGACTCATGATCATGTTTACCTCCTAAAGCCTGGGAGAGGAAAAACGGTCCAAAATATTTATTCGTCGCAAAGTTTCAAAGGAACCGAAGTAGTGAAGGATAACATCTTGTTCCTTCACGCAATAAGTGGGTGTGATACGACGTCGGCTTTATTTAACCAAGGAAAGATGAAGTTTTTAACAACATTAGAAAACCATAAAGAGTTACAAGATCATATTCAAGTTTTTAAAAATAAACATGCCACCGCTGATCAAGTTGCCTTTGCCGGTGAGAAATTTCTCCTTGCACTCTATGGATCCAAAGTCACAAATGATATCAATCTTAACATACTATCAGGTTCAACTATGGCTTGGCTGTCCGAAAGTAGTTGAAGAATGGGGTTGGAAGAAAACACAAACTGTCCTCACTCCAGTAACTACTTTAAAAGATCTTGCTTCCAAAGCACTACTTGCTTTTTTATCTTGTAAGTGCAAGGCGGCTTGTGGTAGAGCCTGCGGATGCAGGAAAGCAGGATTGAGATGTTCAATGATTTGCGGTGTCTGCAATGGAAAGTCTTGTGAAAATATCAGCCAAGTGACACTGGACGAATCCGATGAAGAAGACCTCCATTCGCTGCTTGATGATTCTTTATCGACTGCAGAAGGAGAATCCGACGAGTTGAAGGAAATTGACATCGATT
>JABXWE010022434.1:0-33537 GCA_014611495.1 Limonius californicus
GATTGTTCGCATTTATTAACTTTCCAAAATTATATGGTTTTAAACCAGTACAATCTCGCAGTTATACAGGGTGGGCCAATGAACACGAAACATTTTTTAAAAAATCGTTCAGACCCGTCAATTTTTGTTTTGGGGGGAAACTTTTTGGGTATATTTTCAACCTTGTCACTTCAACCTCCTAGGGGTTGTGAGCTGCGCCCCTAAAATTTTAAATGGGAAAGAGGATCGAGAAAATGCCTTTTAAAGATAGTAACCCTCCAAAAACCAATAATTCATGATCACGTATTCACGTATCACGTATTGAATCCAAATATATTGCTCCTGATGTTAGATTTCCTGGTAGAAAAAAAAGGTCCAACAAGGCGATCGCCATAAATTCCAGCCCACACGTTTAATTTTTGAGGATTTTGAGTGTGAACTTCATGAAATATGTGTGGGTTTTCCTCGGCTCAATAGCGACAACTATGGCGATTAACAATCCCGTTCACAAAAAACGAACATTCATCCGAAAGACGAGTGTTAAAAAGCAAATTTGGGTTATTAAGTATCCATTCAAATGAACAAAATTTAACGAAAGCACGGGCAACGTAGGGTAATACTGTGTAGGTCAGAAACTGGCTGCAAAGTTCAAAGTATTGACGAATGCAATGTTGCCGGTAAAACGAAGTGAGAACGTGCAGTCGGTATATCGGAAGTTACTTCGCGCAGTTGCTACTTTTCTATGTATATCAACCTTTACGCGATGCTAGCGCCAACGATATATAGTGGAACTAAAACACTTTTTTGTAGCTAGGGATCTATCGAAAACACTTCCACAATAATTTTCGTATTTTATCACCTAACCACACACACTTCCTGGTAAACACGAAATACATGGGGGAACAGAGTGACTTCCAAAATCGGAAGTCATAGCGTTATATATGAAGTGAGTCCGATGCAAATGTATCTATTTTGGAAGTGACATGATACACGTTATATATATATATATATACATATATATTGATAGCTGTTAAGCTGTCACCTCCGGGTCATGAATATGGTGACCTGACCTCCGGGTTACCCCGATATCCTGGGTCTTATATAAGGGCATATTTGTGATGAGGGGGAAGTCTAGAATACGGTTTCCTAAAGAGGGGAAACGATTTCTCAAAAAACAAATTTATGAATATAGTTCATATACGAGATACAAAGTCACCTCCACTTGTATATATATATATATATTATGTTATGCATACACCTTAGTGACCTCCAGTAGTGTTGCCGCATTTTACGGAGGCCGGTACGTTCTGCCTCTCGACATATCGAATATATGTACGTTGAATATTTAATTAGAACGCCAATGTAATTTCGGAATCAGTTTCTTTAAACTTATTCGTAGTTTTTATAATTCTGTTACTGAGTATGAATATTTCTGTAGCAATTTACCCGACTAATAGTTAAAAATTAGTGATTGATCACCTATTTATGTTGTTAAAGGTGAGAGGTGTCTTATGGCTGCTCAGACGCTGCCGCCTTTATCAATTCACTGATCAGGAGAAGTTTCATTGCGGTATTCACGCACAAATCGTACAAAATAAATAGTGCATAAAAATAATTTTTTTCGGCGGATTATTTAAAGGTTCAATCTTATAGGAATTCTAAGAGCAATACTTGAAAAAGAAAGATATCATTTTCTCCATTTATACGGTTTCTCAAAATTCAAATGAAAAAAAGGAGGGGTTGAAATCGATATTGTTATGTCAGAATACCTGTGATAACCCTTATATTTTACTTTAAATTTCTTTTCACAAGTTGTTTTCAGTTTTTCAGACTTTAGTAACGCTAATGATACAGAAAAATAGGAAAGAAACATTTGTTTCAGTTTTTAAGAACTATCTGTGTTCGCGAAGGTAGAATCTACCAATGCATGCCGAAATACTCTATAAAAGAGTATTGATATTTAATGCAGTGCTAATTCATATGGTAAAGTTACTGCCGGTATTCTCCAATTTTCAAAAAAATATTTATTTCTATTTAGTATTAAAGGAGCTACTAAAGTGAAATTAATTTAGTGAAATTTTTTATCACCTTATTATAAACTACCATCTTTTAAGAATATAATGCACACAACCCCAATCTCAAAATTTATCTGATTTTCTTACAATCAGAACAGACTCTGTTAGTAATTTACTTTTTCGTATATTATACGCATTGTTTTTTACATTGGCTGCAGTTCGTTTTCCAGCATTCAGTTAGACTCCCATGAGCCCCGTGTCGGACAGGGAAACAAATATAATGGTTTGTCGATGTAAAAAGTAACTTTCATTTTTTGGTAGTTAGGTCGCTTTAGGATCCCCTTATGCTTAATATTTGTTATAAATCATTTAAAAAATCATATTAATTACATTTATTTTAGTCAACGACTTTATTAAAATAGTATAGAGCTAACAGGAAAAATAGTTTTGGGTAGTAATGAGAAAAGGGAAAAAGATTAAAAAGTAACAACCTGTTATATCAGCCTAATTATAATGAAACACACAAAAAAGAGCAAATTCAGCTTCCACCAGATGAAATTTCCCGGAAAGAATTTAGTACTTTAGTACTTTAGTAATTAATACTTTTTATTAGGAAAATGCAAGAAAAAGTATTTATTTGTAGGAATGGATTAATAGTAATAACTTTTATGACTTACCCATAGAAATTGATGATATTAACTTGCTTACAATCGATAGTAATGATCGTTTTCAAGGAGAAAGTCAAACGAAATCCACCATATTTTCAGATAAAATTTATACAGAATTTACCCCACGTTTAATTACCCATTTTTCCGAAGAAATAAAAGATGAATTGATGAATGATTTCTGCTGGCTGCAGAGAACCTTCGAAAAGTAATGAAAAAACGGGTAGTACAGATAGTACTTATTATATCTGAATCAGTGAAAACTGTTGATGATGATGATAGGGACCCTGACTTCGACATTGATGCTTATAGACAAAAATCGAACATTTACAATTTTGAAACAACCTCATCTCATCAGTCAAATGAATCAATAATTATTTTACTAGTTGAAGACATTATTGAACCCCCTACAGAGAAGGAGCTGGTAAGCCCAGAATCAAATATTAAATTATTATATATTAGATAAAGTAAATTCTTATTTTTATTTCGGTAACTGTTGGCCAAAAGCAAAAAATTAATGTAATATTTATGTCCTCTGTTTTGGTGACTTACCATGATGCAGACAGAACTCAAAAGTGTTCTTTTGTTTCCGAGTTATTTGACAAAATTTGATAATTTGTCATTTTTGAAGATGCCCTGTACATTTTTTATTTCCAAAGATCGTAAAAAATATGCTTTATTTCCATAGCCTACTGCTGATTCTAGAAAAAAATCTAAAAATCTATTTTATTAATTTGATTCTATGTGAAGTGTGCGATATGGTTGAAAATAAATTTCCTCCAGAGGAAACTTGATCTTTATTTTTTATATCTTTCCTGGTATACCACATTTATAATTAAATACGGTCTTTAACAACGAATGTTTTGCTAGCCAACAGTATTCCCAATAAAAAAAAACCTTTATGAATTTGTGTTTTTTATTAGTACCCAGTTCTTTTAAGTTCAAGTGTAGAAAGTAGATGTTTAACTTTAATAAAAAACCAATTAAAAGAAAACCAGTAGTTATTACCTTTCCGTTATTCATTCATAAATAGAAACATGTTGTAGCTAAATATAACGTCTGAAATATGCCTATATCTGGCTAAAATATAGTCGAAAAAAATGTTAAAATTTTTAAAACAAATTGATGATGATGTCATAACTCATAACTCGAAAACAGTTGAAGGTTTGAAATTTAATTTAATGTAAAAGTATGTATTTTTTGGAAATAAAATCGACGTGCTCGAAGAGTTAGCCGAAATATAATTTTGTTTCGATTTTAATGAATTTATGCCACCGTTGTCAGGGACTCATTGTTTATAAATCCAGTTTAATCGGATTATTTAAATTTATTGGCTTCTCGAACATAAAACGGATCTAAAATGTTCCGTCAACGACTAAGCATTTCAAATTTGCCGCTCTCCACTCCAAGATTTAATGATTTCTTCAATCTGGCAGTCCCCTGTTCTAATGTAACATTACACCATAGAACGAAGGCTATGTTCCCGTCATTTTGGAGGTGACAATAGGCAGTCTGCATACCGGAGGTGACTTTGTATTGGGCGTTACAAATTCATAAGCGACGCCAGCGCCAGCGGTATATACTCGAACTAAAAGACCGTTGTAGGTACCGGAGGTCAAAATCACCTCCAGGCAAATTTTCGGGAATGGGCTCCTGAGCACATCTAGTATCAGAAAACTTAACAACTATGGCGATACGTTGTCACCTCCGAAATCGGAAGTGACAACGAAATTTTGGAGGTGACTACGTTAAGAACATACCTATTTTGGAGGTCATATTAACCTTGTATGAATATATATGCAGGGTGTCCCAAAACTCCTGGGACATATAGCTACCACGTATTCTAGAGGTCAAAAGAAGTCGATTGGACCCAACTTTGTCGTATACCAAAATGTACCGTTTCCCCGTGAGAGGAGTTCAAAGTTTACTTAAAAAATCACATTTTTGTATGCTGTTCAGAAACGTGTGAACCAATTTTAATGAAATTTGGTACCTGGGCACTTCAAAGGAAGCCACTACTTTCAGTAACGAAAGAAACCCAAAGAAAATTGGAGAAGGGTTAAAACCACCCCGACCCCCTGATAAATTTGTTCAGAATTTTTTTAAGGATGATGATACGATTCTATGTTTTTTTTTAGGTGAAGACTTATTCATTAGCTTCATTTTTTGACTCTTGTAAAAACTCCGTAATTCGTATAGTTTCGAAGAAAAAAAATGTTTACTCAAACACTGATAACCGATATTATTATTGCAGGTTTAATTGTATTACAAAATTTAGTTGGCCGTAGACACAAAAATAAAACAAAGGTGATAATTTTGATAGGAAACAAATTCATAATCATCTCAGTTGATTGTTGACAGTAAACTTTTCAATAATTGTTCACTGTTTGTTGCTTTTGTATTCTTTTTTGTTATTGTAACCATCGTTGCTGCTTTAATTGTTCTTGTTGTTGCTGCTGTTATTTTGCCGCTATCAAATATGGATTTCCCTTTCAATGAGCAGACGGACATGTTATTAGTTCTTGGATACTGTCAAGGTAACTGCCGCGAGAGTGTCCGCGTGTATCAAGAGAGATATCCAAATCGAAGAATTCCAAATCACAAAACTTTTGCTCGTATCGAATGTCGTCTTCGAGAAACAGGAAGTTTGCAGCCAGCCAGATTTAACACTGGAAGACCTCGACAAGCCCGAATACCCATTGTGGAAGAAGCAGTTCTTCAAAGGATTGATAACAATCCTGAGATCAGTACCAGAATATTGCAACGTGAAACTGGGATTCCAAAAAGCACTGTCGGATCCTTGCCGATCAATGAATTCGTCCTTTTCACATCCAGCCAGTTCAAGAATTATTTCCACTTGACCACGAATCACGTTTAAATTTTGCAGAAATTATTCGGGAGCGCAGAGTAGTCGACGATGGATTCCACACTAATATCTTCTTTACTGATGAGTCTTGTTTTACGCGTCGTGGCATGACAAACCTACACAACGAACATATTTATGCAGATGAAAATCCACATGCTGTTAAAGCTAGACATTACCAACGAGAATTTAAAATTAATGTCTGGGTCGGAATTATTATTTGGTTGGACCGTTCCGATTGCCTGATCGTCTGGATGGCGCTAGTTACCTTCTTTTTTTCCAAGAAACTTTGCCAGAGTTATTAGAAGACTTGCCCCTTAATTTGCGTCGAAACATGTTTTTCATGCACGACGGTGCACCACCTCATTTTGCACGTGCCGTAAGAGAATATCTAAATGAACAATTTGCTGGTAGATGGATTGGTAGGGGACAAGAAGCACCCATTCAATGGCCACCGCGGTCTCCAGATTTAAATCCTTGTGACTTCTTCATATGGGGAGCGTTAAAAACAAAAGTATACGAGGTACAAATTAATGATGCTGAACAACTGTGGGACAGAATTCAAAATGGTGTAAACGCACTACGAGAAAACGACGATGTTTTAAGAAGGGTGCATTTCAATTTTTTACGTCGTATTGACCTCTGCATCAAGGAAGATGGAGGTCACATTGAACATTTGTTGTAAAAAAGTTTTATTTTTGTGTCTACGGCCAACTAAATGTTGTAATACAATTAATCCTGCAATAATAATATCGGTTATCAGTGTTTGAGTAAACATTTTTTTTCTTCGAAAATATACGAATTACCGAATTTTTACAAGAGTCAAAAAATGAAGCTAATGAATAAGTCTTCACCTTAAAAAAATATAGAATCGTATCATCCTTAAAAAAATTCTGAACAAATTTATCAGGAGGTGGGGGTGGTTTAAACCTTTCTCCAATTTTCTTTGGGTTTCTTTCGTTACTGAATGTAGTGGCTTCCTTTGGAGTGCCCAGGTACCAAATTTCATTAAAATTGGTTCACACGTTTCTGAACAGTATACAAAAATGTGATTTTTTAAGTAAACTTTGAACTCCTCTCACGGGCAAACGGTACATTTTGGTATATGACAAAGTTTGGTCCAATCGACTTCTTTTGACCTCTAGAATACGTGGTAGCTATATGTCCCAGGAGTTTTGGGACACCCTGTATAGCATACCTCGCTGGTTTGCCATTGCCTTCCAAAGGAGAACGGCCGTTAAAAATCAGATGGTACTGGGAATTGAAACCCAGATCTTGAGCGTAAAAGTATAACGCGGTCACCTCTAGCCCACGACTACCTCCCTAGCCTACGACCACCTCTTTAGGGGTTAGGATATAGGGAATATACTAAATTAATTTTATAACAGATGAAAATGCTCTGACAGTCGGGAGTGAGAATTTATGCTTTAGGTAATGATATCCAAAACTGGCCAGGAAAGTTGGGGGAAATTACAAAGGTATAAAGAGAACGATTGCTTCCTAACAGTGCTTGTTTCTGCTAAGAGCTGCGTGTAAACAGGTTTCCCATAGAAAACTGCTAACCAGATCATTACGTTTGTTGCTTGGTAAACTTTTAGATGAATATTCCCAAGATAAATGCAATTTTAGTACATACTACATATAAATTAAGCGTAGAAAATGTATATCCACGATTCTGGAACTGTCTAGCATTTGTCGTTTTACTTTTGCGAGCTAAATAACTGGAGATAGCTATGAAGCGTTTAGTTTTAAGTGCACCAAATAGTGTCATGGGGAGGGAATACACATCACCTCCACATTTTTCTGTTCGATATCCTCTGCAGTTAAATTATGCTAGAATTTTATTCTCCATGCAGAAACACAAAGTACCTATATCCTTGTTGAATGTTGTTTTCTAAATAATTCAATTTTCGGCTGATGAATTTATGTTTCAGTTGTGTTTCAGCACATGCATTACAGGATGTTGAAAAATGTCGAATATTTAAGGGGCATCGATCAAAAAACGTAACTAAGATTTATCCCCAAAATGGACACAATTAATTGTTTTATTTTAAGTTTTTAGAGATTTTCGAAATGCCCTCCTTCCATGTCCACAATCACACTACATCTTCTCAAGAAGGAATTCCACATCTTATCAAAAATGCGCACCCTTATTTGTATTGTTTAGTAGCCTTGTTTATTTTTAGTATAATCTTAAACACAAAGTCCAAAAGAGTTAAGTCGCAAGATCTAGGAAGCCATAAAACGTCACTTCTGCATCCTATCCGTCTCTCATTAAATATTTCAGCAAGTCTCGAATACAACGGTGTCCCATCGTGCATAAATATAAAATTAAAGCACATATTCCAAGAGCATGGGCATAGTGTTTACCAAGAAATCATGACATGCGGGACCTGTTAATCGAGTTGACAAATAACTGGCCTTATTAGACTCTACCCTAAAATACTCCGCCATATATTCAGATTGTATCGCTGATGATATCTAAATTCAAGAACGTGAAGATTCTTATTCGACCAAACGTGGCTTTCACGGAAATTGATAGTACAATCTTTAGTGAATCTGAATCTGTATGTATTTAGTAAAGTGGATGTTAGCAGCGGGTGTGAGTATTTTCTTGTAACTACTGTTGACACAATATCCATTCTTGCTTGATGGTCAGGGGGCAAGGAAATTAAGGGCTTGTACCCGTTTCTAGGTAATCCTTCGACTATTGTCCAAATCTACTCTTCGAACTCAAGTGTTGAGGCTGACCTCGGCCATCAGCTATCTTAACAAACTTTTCAAAGGAATCAATAGTTTTCAGAATTTTATGAGAAAAAAGTTGTTGCGGTTGAATTAACACCATCGTAATTGAAAACCACACCGCTTATTTCGATAATAGAACAAAAAGATAAGGTGATCTATTCAACTGTCAAACACTAATAATTAATTTTTAAGCTGCTATCTATCCCCCTTAAATATTTAATACTTTTTCATCAACATCCTATATATGTTTGTCAAGTTGGAGTCAGAATCTAAAAGGACGATTACACAACATATTCTATTATGGAATTTTTGTTTATTTGAACCGTTTTATTGTTTTGGTCCTCCAAATCAAGCCGCTGTTTGTAAGAAATAAAACAGAACACCTTGTTTGCGGAGTACCCTCTAATCAAATTATTTACCGCTAATAACTCTAGATGGAAACTTCTTAAACTCAATTACAAATATTGTCGGAATTCCTAACAAGTTTGGACTGAAACCGGAAGCACGCATAAGCGTGATTGAATGTTGTGTTTCTTGTCACGCTGCGATGATATACAATAGACCCTTAATATTAATACCTACTTGAAAACAGTCCTCGTATTGCAAACAGCCCAGCATTCTGACAGACAGGACCATCTCATCTCCGCTATTCGCGCCCTGGAACATGAAAGCCCGGAAAGGGAAGGTCGTGACGAGAGGGTTGACTTGTCGAGGGTTTTCAGGGCAAACGCTCCTCATTGCAGGAACACGACACCCTAGGCTATCCACAAGAGTGACGGAATCTTGAGTCGTCCTTGAAATTGACGGCGCTGTTCTTGAAGCTATTCGCTGCATTGTCACGGTCCCCATACGGCTGTATTTCCACCCTGATAACAGTTTATCGATATAAGTATCAGCGAAATGATTTACAAGCTATAAATTAGAGTACAGAAGCCTAGCAGTTCACCATCTGATTCCACGCCATTTAGTATTCTTCATGTTTAGATTTTTTGCATCCCATTGCAAGTTTTTATGTTTTCTTATAAATTTCTTATGTGTCTTTGGCATTAGATGCCTATACAGACTAAGAGAAAAATTGAAACTATTTTTTGCCTTTAAATTTACATTTTTGAAGAGAAAGTATACTCTCCATATTTTATCGTATAAAAATTAAAACCCCCAAATTTTTGCTATGATGGTCTTGTTTAGTACAAATTGGTAAATAGCACTGATTGTGTGTTCAATGTAAGCTTCAATATTACATAGAAATTTTCCTAACCTATAAAATATGACCTCGCATTTTACTCTGAGAGTACCGATATAAGAGATACAAGTAAGTCATGTGACAAAGTACTATGACGTTCCATATTACAGCCGTGGAATATTTTCAGTTAAAGTAAATTTAATTATAAAAATTGTAATTGACCGACAAGAACTTAATTAGCAGTCAACCAATTAAAAAGTGCTACTTTGTATCAGTCTTATTTTTCGAATACTATTTGGCACAATTGTGTTATAACTGTCCGACGGACAATTTTCCTTTCAAATACACTTCCCAGTTCCTGAGAAATAAAAATTCATATAAGGGTAGTGTAACACGACGCAGAATTTTAACTTTATTCACAATATTTTGTACAAAATTCTGCAAAACTAGGATTTTCTGAGAAATTCTGCCTGTGAGCATGCTATACGTCTACAGTAGGTTGACATAGGAATGAAGTAGGTGGACATCTATAAGAAAACTGTTAAAATAATCATGTGACTATGGACAATGTAGAATTCTATCAAGGTTTTATAATAGTACGTTGATGCATAAGTTTTTAATGCTTATATTTATTTATTTTACGTGAACAACAATGAACGAAGGACGCGAGCGAGGTAAGAATAGAAAGTGCAGTTGCGTCGGTGCGATGGCGTAAATAAAAATACGTGGTGGAACGTTTACCTCTTTGCATTCTGTGATCATTGATGAACATTAAAAATTACTCGTTTGTGCATCGGTACGATGCTGAGTCTGTACAAAATTCTGGAGCTTTAGAACATGAATGTGCAGAACTTTATACCAAATTTTGCACGCAGAATTCTGTATGACACAGTACAAAATTTTCTAAAAACACTGTAGATAATTCTGAATAGAACTTTGTACAAAATTCCGCGTTGTGTCATACTACCCTTAAATTTATTTTCGCGCTGTCTTCATATAAAATATTTTGAAAGATATTTTATCACTTAGAAAGTGCTTCCCACCAATTGAAAAGTAAAAATGTAGGTCTTCTACTCAGAAGAAGCATTCACTCTATTTATTCACTAATACAAAGTAACATTTAAAACGTCAAAACTAATTTCCAAAGAAGAAAACTTACGAAATAGGTTGAAAGCTACTTCTACTGATTCATCTCAAGTATGTAGTAAGTAAGGTTCGAATTAAGACGGAATTTTGTCTTAATTCTACTATTGTTATTAGAATTTGTTAACTTGCTGCTAGTGCATTTTAATGAAAGATTTCCAATCATTAAAAAGTTGTTTCTAATTATTACCTAAAAATAATGATGCCAGATTGTTCCTTGTCAATCAGTTTGTGTAGAAATGTCATTTGCAGCATATTTATGGATTTTTCTTTCAAACACTTCTAGCCCATTATTTGGCTGGCTCAGAAACCGAAGCACTTTAAAAGTTTCTAATTGTTTGCGCAAAGAGCTTCCATTGTTCGAATACGAACTGACAAACACCACCACATTATATGTTCTGCGTAAGCGCGTCATTAGCTTCAATATTAACATAGAAATGTCTTCAGCAGTAAGCTGTAAAATCTGACTTTGCATTTTACTGTCTTTTATATGCGATAATAAACCTACATAGGAGCGACAACAAATAAGGACCACGATTCAAAGGACTATCACATTTCATGTTTTCGTTATTGAATAAATTTTTTTAATGTAATGTTTTTTTTGCAATCGTTCAAGAACAGTATTTACTTTGTTATCATTCGTGCAGTCCATAGATAATATACTAGTAATACTTAAAAAAAACACTAAGCGACCCCTTTGTGTGATTTCTGAATGAAATTTTGTGGATATTTTTTTTGTAAATAAAATGAGTTCTAGATTATTAATAATTCTGGTTTTATTCTATTTGGGATCCAACTTATGTTGCTAATTTGGCCCTAACTGACTTTTAGTTCAAAAATTTAAACTCACATTATTTTGCAGAGTTATGAGTACTTAAAGAAATTTTGTTTCGGGATATAACCCGATTATTAAAGATGTTACGTAGAAAATCAAAATGTTTTTAGGATGTTTGTGCTTTATTTCATAACTACGTTGATATTAAAAAATGTATGCTGGCAATACGTTTATTAGAAGATGTTCTGTTAGCAGTTTTCACCGAAAAGTGTGCATCGAACAGTAAAACGTTATAGTATGAGGTTGCATGCATATTTGAGCAATTAGTCGACTGCTTGTGATTTCGAGAATGATAAAATCTCAAGTTACTGCAGGATAAGTCGCAACCTAATATGAAAGAGCAGTTTGGAGAGTAAAAGTTTATTTTTCTGGACGATATAGAACTGGTTAAATCAACAATAACTACGATTAAAATGACTGTCCATGACTATTTAGCGCAATTCTTAGACCTGAATCACGTTTGGCAAATATCCCTCTTTCTCTCTATTAGGTTTTTCCAGTATTGAATATAAGCCTCCCTCAGATATTTCCACTGCTTTTTGTTTTTCTTGTCCATCCAAGGCTAGCCACTTTTTTAAAAATCATCTACCCATTGTATTTGTGGCCGTCTCTGTTCTCTCATACCAAATTCTCCATTGGTTACTAACATTATTCCATCTGTCTTTCATTGTGTCTAGCCCATCTCCATTTTAATTACACCATATTTCTGCAACGGCTTTCACTATTGTTTGTTGTTTGACATATTTGTTTGTTTTACGATCTTGTAGAATTAAGCCTAGAATTGCTCTTTCCATGGATCTCCGAATTTTTCGCAATTTTTCATCGTTGGTTTTAGTGAAGGTCCATATCTGCACACCACAAGTTAGTACTGGTGACACGTACGAAAGCTTTAGTTTTCAGGTGTTGCGGTTTTTCAATACATAGTTTAAACGACTTAAATCCGCCTTCTCTTCTGCTTACATCCGAAATCTGATTTTCTTTGGTAAGACTTACTTCTTGCCCTAGATGTGTATACTTTGTTCCTATTCTATTATGTGAGTTCCTAATGCTACTAGTGTGTCCTATTTTGTATTTATCATGATTTTTATTTTCTTTCAATTCATTTTTAAACCTACCTCTTACGATTTTTCATCTAAATCTTGTAATATGATTTGAAGAACCTCACATGTATCCGTTATCAATATTATGTCATCTGCATACCTGAAATAGTCTAGCCGTTCCTTATTTATATTGAACCATTTTAGAAGCTATCTTCAAACGCTAATGTAAATAGTTTGGCGATGTAATATCTCGCTACTTTCCGTCTCTTTTAATAGGTATAGGATCCGTATACGTGTCTTTATGTAATCTAATGATGGAGGTCAATTTTTTCGTATATATTGTGTAGTAGTTTTGTAGAGCCTTTCCTACTGCCTATATTACTACACTATCAAAAACCTACTCGTAGTGACCAATTATTATTATTATTATTATTATTTATTATTATGTAGCACTAAAGGCCTAGAACTCCCATGGCTTGTTTCACTGTCTTTTTCCACACTTTTTGTCACTAGTCTTCCCACGTCAAGTTAGGGAATAACCAGAAGTCTGAGGGTGCCAAATCGGGGTTGTACGGAGGGTGAGAAACAATCGTGAATTTCAGGTTCGTCATTGTCTTCGTCGTTTCGTGGCTGCAATGCGGTCTGGCATTGTCATGGTGCAACCAGAAAGTGCTTGAGTGCTCGCAAGGTTTCGTAGTATCTTGCCGAATTAATCGTTGTTCCCTGCGGCAGATATTTCGTGTGAGTGACACCCTTTACATCCCAAAATATGGTGAGCATAACTTTGTGTGCTGAGAGAACTGTTTTGAATTTCCTTACACCCGGAGATGAAGGGTGACGATATTCCATCGACTGCCGCTTGTTTTCAGGGTCGTAATAATGAATCCAAGATTCGTCTCCGGTGGTGATGTTAATGAGAAAATCATCTCCTTGACGACGATACTGGTTAAGGAGTTCTTGACAAAGTTTTTCTCTGTTCTTTCATGTACAATGTACATCCGTCAACTCTCGCGGGACCCACCTGGCGCAGATTTTTCTATAATTCAACGTCTGGATAATGTGCTGCACACTTTCTTGACTAATGCCCAGTTGCAGAAGAATTTCTCTTTGCTTAATTCAGCGATTTCTTTGAATCAGCGCATCACTGGTTTTTGATTCTCCTCATCTTTTTTCATCAAACACTTTCATCTCGCCCCTATTGCAGATTTTTGCACGTCGAACCCATGGGCGAACATTCTTCACATCCATACAAACATTGCCACAAACAGCTTTCAAACGCATGTGAATTTCTATGGGCGCGCAACCTTCCAACGTTAAAAACTCTATCACTGATCATTGCATGGTACGCAACTCAGAAGTCGTGCTCATGATATATGACACTATTACACAACGGCGTGACACAGGAAACTGAAACTTTGCACGTTTAGACTAGACACTCGAGGCTACCGAATGCAGGCTAGAACTTGTTTCTATTCCCACTACCCGCACCACGGCTTAGTTATCAATCAACCCTCGTCCTTTCTGACCACTTTCCTCTCCCATACTCGTAGCATTTTGCATTATGTCGCTCCTAGTGCCCGTACTTCACTTGCGTTGGTTGCGATCGGTCTTACTATAGTTTTGTTAATTTTTATTTTCACCAGTGCAGTGTATAATGGGAGTTTGTACTCTGGTTTTTCAAATACAGTACTTATGGTTTATAAATGCCAAAATTGTTATTAAATCCGGCTTGCTCTTTCGACTGATAACCAACTAGCTTACTTGCTTGTCTTTTAATTGCGATTCTGCTAAGTAATTTGTATAGTTGCGAAAGTACTGTTGCCAAGTCTTGTGTTGTCTCGTTTTGTAAACAGCAATACTGCTGCCCCTTCTCCCCATTCTTCAGGAATTCATCTTCCTTGGAGAAAATTATTCATCAGGGTCTTCAATAGTTTATTATTCTATTACTTAATCACCTCCTCCTTTTAACATCTCCGAGGTTATATCATTCTTCCAAAGAGGTGTTTTTAATACCACTGTACGTAGATAATGTAAAATACTCTTTGTTCTTTTGAGAATTCTTACTGATTTGTAAAAATACTTGCTTAGTTTTTTTTTGTGAACATTATGACCTGCAAGAAATTCTGTTCTGACTGAAGGAAATATAACTTTGTTCGTAATTCCATATACTTTACTGTTAACGAAATAAGCATGCGACCGCAGACGTCTAAATTACAGATACCAAGCTATGTGATTTGACTATAAAGTCGTTCATCAAGTATACGAATTGTTCACTGAAAGATCAATAAGAATAATGTTTTATTACCTCCACGAGTCACTTTTATAAAAAATAGTCCACCGCGTATAGGAAATAAAACAGCAAGCGTAAAATACGATTTCGCAAAAATATATCTTTTCAGCTTGGGCTTTCAACGTTAGAAAAGGCTTTGTTCGCGTGCTGAGCTTTGTTTCAATATATCAACGAATCTCGGTTTTGTTATTCGGGAAATTCAATTTTATTTATAACTGTAATCTGCTTATTTCATCTTCATTTAACTGGTATTTGCAAACCCCTTTTTAAGCAACGCCCACGTAACTTTCACAGCTATTCTGAATAAACAGGAAGCTTTTTGGGGGAGCTTCTACAATGGAATGTAGAACATTCGAAACATTTTTCTCGTTTTTATTTCATGTATTCAAATAATTCCAAAACTGTTCTCTTTCCTCCATGTAATTGTAAAATGAAATATGTCTGTTCAATGAGCCATTAATCAATCTCAATTGATTTTTCTTGGCTATTCCAGACTCTTTTATAGCATAGCTCCAAGAAAGAAATTGAAACGTGTTTCGGCAGCCCTAAACTCCCCTAACTTATAATACAGCTTAAAGGTTTAGAAACTTCTGTTTTCTTTCGAGTTTTCCACGACGTAGGGTTTGACATAGTATATCCATATACTTTTCTGCCTGTAGTATACTTATTTTACAATTTATTGTTGTTATAGGCGATTATAATTACGTCAATAGTATGTTAATTGTTTCGTGCCTTACTTCGTTGAAATTCATATTTATATTTTAGTAATAATAATACACTCAATTTCAACAGGATTTATTTACTTTGTGTGCTTTATACGTATTTTGACATTTTACATGTCATTTTCAAAAGTATTTAATATACACTGGATCTTGATTTCGCACATGACTTTGGTCTTCTATTCCAAAACTTCCAATAACGGGGAATTTATGAGCTCAATTTGCTCAGTTATTAAAAATGTATTTATTAAAGTGCGTTTGTGAATTCGAAAGCCCTCGAGTATATCCAATTTACTTTTACCATCACAGCAGTGTGAAAATGTTATTATATTATTTGATGTCAATGATTGTGTTCAAGACAAAAGATAAAACTAACGATTTTTTAAAATCAGATATTTACAAATTAAACTGTTCACATTGTAATTATATATACATAGATAAAACAACTAGAAATTTTGATACCAGATACATACGCTCATACAATTACAAACATCCAGAACATCTAACTACGCTAAACACTTATTAGAACACAATCATGCATTGACATCAAATAATATAATAACATTTTTACAGTTCTGTGATAACTTTGACAAATACACCTTTAATGAATTACTTATCTACGGGAACTTCAACAAATTGCCCGACAGATAGAAATAAGTTACCGGAATTACTAGACTTTTCGTCACAAACAATATTTCGTCAACCTGTACGGACATAACACCTAGCTATGACTTGTCCTTAGATCATTCACCGATATTAGCCAGCTATAGCCATTCTCATTATACATTCAGCGTGTACCTAGACTACATAATTCGAAAACAGACTGGGGCGAATTTAGGCGCAATCTGTCAATATACAATAAATTTAAATCTAAGACTTAGAAACCCAAATGAAATTGAGGAAGTCAGAAAATATAGTTTCATTAACGCCCTACAAGAAACAGCCCACCAAGCTACTACAAAAGTAACATACAAAAAATATTCCGCGAATGTTCCTTTGGAAATTAAAAAAGTGGTGGGCGAAAAACGAAAAGCACGAGCCAAATGGCAACGAACACACCCCAGCAGACAAGAAAATATTGAACAGATTCAGTAATATGCTGAAATCTAAATTAAAATCTCTGAGAGAAGAGTCACTCAAAGATTATTTATCTAACTTAAACCGTTTTGACAGTTCTATTTGGAAACCGATCAAAGCTAAAAGCAAACCAATAACAACTCTTCCCCCTTTAAGAATGGAACAACCATCACAAAAACAGTAGGCAAAAAGTGATAAGGAGAAAGCAGAAGTATTTGCGAAATACCTTGCCGATGTCTTTCAGCCGCACGAAAACGACCGGGATGAGGAAATATCAGAGTCTCCCTCGCCAGCACTATAACCAATTCAACCCGTCACACCTAAAGAAATAAAGGATTAAATAAAATACCCGAACGCAAAAAAAGCCCCGGCTATGGATCTTGTAACAGCAAAAATGCTTAAAGAGCTGCCAACAAAACCAGTTTAAACAACAAAAAATATTGCATATCAGCCAGGCTTTGACACATACCAGCGTTTTACAAACTACTTAAAACATCTAAGTGATAGACACTTCAGAACAAAAGTAAGACAGGAAGTCTCAACTATACTCCCAGTCAACTCTGGAGTACCACAGAGTAGTGTCCTGGGCCCCCTACTTTATCTCTTATTTATCGTAGATCTTCCATTTTAACCAAACATCACAATTGACATACTTGCTGATGATACTATGATACGGGCTGGCAACAATGAAGTCTTCCGAGCACACACTCTAATACAACATTATCTACATGTTCTAGAACACTGGCTTAAAAAGTGGAATGTAAAAATAAACGAGACAAAATCTGTTCAAATAACATTTACCCTAAAAAAAGATCCGTGTCCACCCATGTACCTAAACAACATAGAAATGCCACAAACTGCGATAGTTAAATACCTAGGAATACACTTTGATTCCATATTAAACTGGAGAGAACACATCTGCAAAAAAAGAAAGCAAATGGAGCTAAAAGAGAGAGAGCTACATTAGTTGATCGGTAGAAAGTCTCCGACATCGATTGAAAACAAACTATTGTTGTACGAATCAGTAATCAAACCATATGGATTTATGGAGTAGAGCTGTAGGGCTATGCCAGCAAGTCCAATGTCTGGATGAGATCTCATCATGATTTTAATCGATCTAAATTCTAAATTAGTTTGTAGAATACTTCGTATTTTGATTGCCAATCAAATAATTAAAAAACAACTGAAACAACAAGTGAATGAGCAAATGGAGCTAATAAATTCCCCGCTATTGGAAGTTTTGGAATAGAAGACCAATGCCAAGTCCGAAATCAAGATCTAGTGTGCTGTTGCCCTAGCTACAAATGCTTACAATATTAAATGCTACAAAAAATGCCATGTAAAGTGTCGAAATACGTATAAAGCACACAAAATAAATAAATCCTGTTGAAATTGAGTCTATTATTATTACTAAAATATGTTAATAGTAACTTATACTATTTCCATTGTTAATTAACCGTCAATAGGAGTAACTGGGAATTTTATAATGAAATAATTTATTCGGCGGCTGCCTTCACATTTCTAATCTTTTAATTTAAATCGTTGAAGGTAAACAGTTAACAATTTTGGGAAAACTTACCAAATAACAAGTTGTAGGGGTGGAGAACTCAATTCCATTTCTACTAATTATAATCGTATATTTCTAATCAATTGGAAATATTTAACAATGATTTTCTTCCGTCGTAAAACTCGTCGTATGATACGCATTTTATATTGAAATAAATTTACAGATCATGTTTATTAAACGAATTTATTTTTATGTAAATCTCTTAACTTGACGTTTATACCCTCGAAATATGTGGCGGTTTCAAGAAAGCTTGAAATATATTAAATGCATTTATTGATTTAAATTGAAGGTTCCTGTACAGGGTGTAACTAAAATGCTTATCCATACTATGGTAATAGTTGGACCAATGTTTTCAAATTTTATGTGCATATCTTGCTCATCAAGGTTGCAGGTTAGAGCCCAGCATCGTTTCAATACGTGCACTAGCGGCGTCTTAAGTGGTCAAGAGGATCAGGTATTGTTTTCTACAATATCTTGTGCATTATTTGGGTTTTCTTATTTAAGACAAAATAATACTATACATACAAAAACACTCCTTGTTAAAAATCCGTAAACCCAGGTAATTAAATTTTATGAAACATAGAGTTAGTTGCCTTGAAAATTTGGAAACTTCGTATTGTGTGGATTCAGTTCAATTCAATTCAAGACAACAAGGCAATAAAAAAGCTCATATAAAATTTGTCCACAATTTTTTATATACAGGGTGTTTCGAAATTCGCACACACGGACTGTGGGATGGTGTTATGCGACAAAAACTAAACAAAAAGTTCCTCTACCAATTTTCCATCAGACCACTATTTTTGGAGCTACCGAGGTTTTAAAAATCTGAAAATCGCAGAAAAAAGTGTTGAATATCAACTTATGAATGTTTAATCAATTAGTTAAACTTAATAATAACAAATTTTTAAAAACAAAAGAAGGTTCAAACTATAATTATGACGAGTACGTAATTACAAGTTACAACATTTATTCAAAATGTTCGCCGTTTGCTACAAAACAAGCTTCAGCACGTCGTTGTACTGCTCGAACAGACTTGCGTATCATCTCCATCTACCTCGACCATTATTTCCCTGACCACTGGATTGGCAGAGGCGGTCCAATTGCTTGGCCGCCTCGTTCGCCCGATCTAACTCAATGAGACTTCTTTTTATGGGGTTACCTAAAATCGTTGGTCTACAAAACACCAGTGACCAATCTGAATGAGCTGCAAAACCGCGTGTTTCAGGCAGCGCGAGAAATAACACTGGAGATGGTACGCAACTCTGTTCGAGCAGTACAACGACGTGCTGATGCTTGTTTAGTAGCAGACGGCGGACATTTTGAACAAATGTTGTAATTACGTACTCGTTATAATTATAGTTTGAACCCTCTTTTGTTTTAAAAATTTGTTATTATTAAGTTTAACCAATTGTTTAAACAATCAAAAGTTGAGATTCAACACTTTTTTCTGCGAATTTCAGATTTTTAAAACCGCGGTGCTCGAAAAATAGTGGTCTGATGGAAAAATGGTACAGGAACTTTTTGTTTAGTTTTTGTTGCATAACACTATCCCACTGTCCGTAGGCGCGAATTTCGAAACACCCTGTATATATGCTACGGGTAAAGTTAGATTAACGGCTAAACCTAGGATTACCCGGGTAAACTGCGCTCTACCCACGAAACATGGGTAAAATCCGAATTACCCGGGTAAACCGCGTTTTAGCCGCTGTCGCTTGGTTAGGTAAGGTTAGGTTAGGTTAGGTTACGTTAGGTTAGGGACCTCGGTGGTCTAGCACAGCAACGCGTTGCCGCTCGAGGTCACACTGAATTGCGCCCGTTCCGCTGTGGTTTCGAATCTCAGCTGGGGCGTTAAGTTAAGTTTAGGGTGCATGCTGCTTGAATGGTTAGTGTGTAAGGGACTCCCGCACCCCCCTGAAGTAATGCGAAAAGCGGTTCCGGGGGGGGGGGAGACGGTAGTATGAATGAATGAGAAAAAAAAAGGTTACGTTAACTTACCTTAGGTTAGGTTAGGTTAGGTTCGGACTTTACCCATGTCTCGTGGGTATTAGTGAGTATTACGCAGTTTACCCGGGTAAACCTAGGTTTACCCGTTAATCTAACTTTACCCGTAACATATATATATTTCATTTACTATTTGCAATCTGTATAGAAACTACAATAAGCAAAAATGATGTATGATAAAGGGTGACATGAACTGACATGTGAGTTAGTATCCACTGAAGACTAACTGTGGGATTTCTTACAAAAATTTGCATTTGTCGTCTATCTAATTAAAGGTACAGAAAACTTAACCTTAGTTACTATGTAAACCTATGAGGCAAATCTAGTGCCTTAGATCTGCACAACCTTTGAACATTTGCACTGTTATCTAGAAGGTTAATTGCTAGATAATTACGATGGTATTCTAATTTCTTCAAATATTTTTCAGTAAATTTCACTATTGTATTTTTCACCGGACCCACTTTAAGATCACTCAAAAGAACGTAGCACTTTTGATGATTGGAAGCACTCAATAATTTGAATATTGATATTGGCCGCAGTTCCCCACAGTAGTATGCGGCAGGTCCAGTTGGGCTTGAAAGCTGTATTATAGACAAGAACTTGGTTGCGGAGCGATAGTTTGGACTTTCTCCCAAGAAGCCAATAGTGCTTGGTAAACTTTAAACCAAGTTGTTTACGTTTTTTCCATATATGTTTCCATGTTAGACCCTTGTCAAGGTGCATTCCCAGATATTTCAGCTCTGTCACTTGGGGTAGTGGTTTGGTATACACGAAGACTTGCGATGTATTACGTCTGCATTTAGTGAAAGTAATATGAAAAAATTTCGATTCATTTATTTTAATTATCCATCTTTTAGCCCATTTTTCTACTTTCCTTTGATTTTTCTGCAGTATTTCCGCAGCTATTGTAGGGTCTTTATGTTTTACTAATAAAGCTTTGTCGCCAGCAAAGGTGGCTGTGAATGTTTTATCATAAGTGGGCATATCGGCTGTGAAGAGAAGATATAAAAGAGGCCTCAGTACGATGCTCTGAGGTACTCCAGATCGGATAGGGCGTAGTTCAGATAGTTGCTAACCATATGTCCACAAATGCTTAGTTTATAAGGTACAACCCTACAAATGTTCTATCTAAACATAATCTTATTTGTTAATACAAAGTGAGTTGTACCTTGTAAACTAAGCGCTGGCTGACAAAAGTTAATACGAGTTTTTTTATTGTCTTGATGTCCTGAATCTATGCTGGTAACTTAATCCACCTAATACGAAGTGTCCCAAGTTTCATGATAACACGATTTTTCATAAAAATTTAATTATCTCAAAACCGTTTGGTTAATCGACTTTTAACAAGAGTGCTTTTTGGGTATTTTTGCATGCCGAATAAAATCATTTTTTCAAAAAGTAGAAGAACAAAATAAAGTAAAAGATATTGTAGAAAATACGCCTCCGATGTATTTATTAAAACTTGATGGGTTACGTATGCATATAAAATTTCAAAACATTGGTCCAGCTATTACCATAATTATATGCAAAAAGTGATGGGACAAATACAACTTCGGAAGGCTGTAACTGTATAACGAGCAGTGTTGGGTAGTAACTAAGTAAAAGTAACTCGCTACTAGTAACTAGTTACTTTTCAGTAACTTAATAGTAACTTAATTACTTTTGTGTTTTCAGTAATTGTAACTATAACACGTTACAATTATTTAGTAACTTTAGTAACTGAATATGGCAAGTTACATTTTCATGCTACAAATGTAAAATATTTTAAAATGTTCGGTTTTTAATGCGTAGTATTTAAGAAATTATACCTGAAGCTGAAGAATTTGTTGAAATTTCGAATGCTTTAGTATGCAAATGCTAATACGGAACACAGGAATACCTTCTTGTACTTAGTCGATAATAAATAATATTTGACGGATCCTATTTGGGTGGTGACAGCTTTTTCCAGTAATCTTTAATCCTTTAACAACTAGAAGATCTCTGAGCAGGTATGCGGATTACTGGGAAGTACATTCCTAACGCCTGTGCGTAGGTTGGGGGTGTCTAATTCAAACGAAAATACATTCACCGTCTCTATATTTCAATAATAATGAAAAATAAAATAGAATCCTGGGAAAATCCCAAAAACATCGTTGAACCAGCGCCTCTAAGCTCTAAGCCTGTTCCTTCCCCCACGTATAGAATATTTGCTAATAAACAATTGCTTATAAATGTGTGTTTCTGTTGATATTAAGTTGGTAGTAATTGCTTGTACATTAGTAGCGTCTCATAAAAAAAGGTAACTTAAAAAATAACGAGTTACTTTATGGTAACTTAGTAACTTATTCAAGTTACTTTTATAATTCTGTAACTTAGTTAGTTACTTTTTCGCCGAGTAACTGATTAACTTACTTAGTTACTTTTTTAGAGTAACTTACCCAACACTGATAACGAGGCAATTTCAGATCCAATATTTATATGAACTTTTTCTCTTGTTTTGGTGTGGAAAATGCGGCTCAAGTTTGGGCAAACATTTTAGTTACATCTTTTATACAGGGCGATTACAACATATGCGAAGAACGTATAGCTGAGGCTATTTAATCCCTAAATCACCCAGTAATTTTTTATAATTTGGCACCGTTTCGTAGTTATAGGCCTTCGAAGTTTTTTAAATCTATTCATTAAAATGTAAATAAGTTTTCTGTTTCTTGTCCGATTTTCATAAACTTTGTTGTTTTGGAAGTCTAACAAGCTAATATTAATTTCCATTCTAGAAAAATCTACATGTGAGTACGAAAAGTGAATGAAATGTCACCCATAAGTGAAAAATTGTATTTAAAGATTTGTAATTTAGTAGTAATCTTGAAAACGAAATCGTTAACCTCAGTTTTTTTGTAGCTTTTGAACTAATCTTTTATTTTTTATAAAATGGTCTTTACAATTTTTTTCGCAAATTCAGTATTTAAAAAGTTATTTAACAGAGTTTCGAATAGAAATAACAATTTAAATACGTACAGCTAATTTACAATTTTTACACCCAATTTTTCACTTCTTAGTCAAATTTCATCTACTTTTCGAGCACAAATGTACATTTGACTGAAAATTAAGCTTGGACTGTTAGCTTTCCAAAACGACTAAGTTTACCACAATCGGTCACGAAACAAAAAAGTTATTTACGTTTTAGCGAATGGATGTAAAAATCTTGATCTTGATATGTTTTACCTTGTAACTCTAGAGAGATGCTAGTGGCCTGATACAGACTTCTTAGTTGGGGTGGGTATTATTAATCATGTTTGGACAGACGAAAATCCTTAGGCTATTGACAAGCCAGCATCGATTTTCGTTAAATGTTTGGCTGGGTATTTTGGAAGACCTTTTGATAGAGCCAATATTTTTACTAAATTGTTAAACTGGTGAAATGTATCTTGACTTCTTAAATAACACTTTATCCTCAATGTTGGAAGATTTTTAAATCAATGTCAGAGAATACGTAAATCAAATTTATAACGACAAATGGAAAGGACGATTGGGCGCAGTTGAATAAACACCTAGATCCCCTGATTTTAATCCACTACACTTTTGTATTTGGGAGTATTAAAAATTTTTGGAAATATTTATGTCCTGTTGATGATCTAGCTCAGGGATGAGCAACCTTTTTTTACAACGGGAACTACAAATTTAAAAATGTTGTGCGGGCCCAAGGTTCCTAAATAGATATTACTCTATTTACTTTACTTTACCAACCTTGGTGCGGGCCGCATTAAAGAAACGTATTAAAATATGAACACTAGATGATAAACACAAATATTCTCGTTATTAATAAAATGAACAAAATAACAACTCTCTAAAAAAAAACACAAAAAAAGATATAATAGAAATAGTATAAAAATAATCAAAACATAATTATTATGGAAAAAAATCTTAAACAAATTTTAATGAGAAGTTTGGCATTGCTTCTTTAGAACCAATTGGTGTATATAGGGTGTATCAGAAATAGGTACAAATATTAAATCCGATAGTAGATTACAATATGTACCTATATACAAACTAGAAAAAACATTTCTTTGGCAGTGGGACTCTTAAGATATGAGAAAATAATAATTGCAAATTTGACCCAAAATTGTTTGAATACCACAGGATAATATCAAACATTTGAGTTCAACAGGAGAGTAAGATAGAAGTGCAAAAAACTTTCTTATCACCTGCCACAAACCAATACTATTAGGTAGGTCAGTAATTTCTATTCAGTCTGTTGTTGAAGCTGGAAAGCAGTGTTTCTACCAAAATGGAAAATTTTACGAACATTGAACTTACTGATGTTGTTCTTATTTACGGGGAAGCTCAAGGAAACGCTCTAAGGGCAAGGCAAATATACTTAGAGCGATATCCTCAGCGCGCATTCCAAACAGCCGTACATTTACTAGAACAGTCCAACATTTACAGGATTATGGCACGTATCAACCACAAAACCATCATCGCGGTCGTCCAAGAGCAGAAAGGGTTGTTAATGTAGAGCAGCATGTCTTGGAATTAGAGGAGGAAAGTCCTAGTGTTAGCACTAGAAGACTTGCGCTACAAACTGCCCTTTCCCATTCTACTGTTTGGCGGATTTTGCGGGATCAGGGACTACACCCTTACCACGTTCAACGCGTCCAAGGTTTACAACCAGCGCATTATGTACGTAGGCACGATTTGTATGAATGGCTTCTTAAAAAGTGCAATTTTTATGAAATTGGAACTGCTTTAAAATATATCCATATATTTTTTTGTAATTTAATGGCCTTTTTTCTAACTTAACACATAGAAATATATATTTAAAAAGTTAAAAAGTAAAGCTTTGACGGGCCGCATGAAAAAGTGAGCCGGGCCGCGGGTTACTCATCCCTGATTATTCTAGCCAACTTGAAACAACCTATACAAGATGCCTGCCAGATTATTCGTCGCATTCTAGGAATATTTAACTTAATAAGAGCTTCTATCTGCGCGGGTGTCAAATCTATGGATAAATGGAAGATGGGCATGTAGAACACTTGCTTTAAATATTTTGTAGTTTACAATGGTATATTTATTTATCCGACAGTGCTTTTATTGTTTTTTCACAATAATCGAGTTTATTAATTAAAATACAAAATCGCCCGAAGCACTGGATTTGCCGACGTATGTTGATTAAGACAATCTTGTTGGTTTAATGACTACTATACGAAAATTATCCAACTTTTTTTAAACATCTTAATTATTTATTCAAGTAATTAATCCACATTTCATTATTACCGAACAAATTAAAGTTATTACATAGGAAAAATGTTATTCCTTAGTATATATCATAGATTTACTGTTTATAGTATTACTACGCAAACCTTCATCCCTATATTATAGTAACATTCTTATTAATTAAGTACGTCCTGTGGCCTAAGTGCATAGAGATTCTTGAAAAACCGCGTGTTAAATCTCGTTCAATCAAAATACAATACAGTACAATACAACAAGCACTTATA
This sequence comes from Limonius californicus, assembly GCA_014611495.1. Classification (NCBI taxonomy): domain Eukaryota; kingdom Metazoa; phylum Arthropoda; class Insecta; order Coleoptera; family Elateridae; genus Limonius; species Limonius californicus. Next base: position 25,597 of record JABXWE010022434.1, read on the forward strand.
GTACCCATTATGTTATTTATATTCCATAAATCAAGTAATCCACCCGAGAAGTTATGTGCGCCACCTATTTGAAATATTAGCCATATTTTTCTAATTTGCCATACTACCAATGTATAAAAATAAAGCAGATGGCCTACACTATTATGATATACAGGGTGAATAAAAAGTAAGTAACATCGAGGCTACACCCTTAAATAATAACGTTACGAAAAAAGTTTCTAACAAAAGTTTCCTATCAAGTTATTTGTCACAATTTGCCGTTTTTCATTTTTTTTTCGATTGTCATATGTTTTAGCTATGACGTCATCGACATTTTTTTAAATGGCAACCTATACTTTTTATGGCATGACCAGTTAGTGCTTCTTATTCTCTATACAGCCATGTAAAAATATCATACATTTGCATAATCAAAATTTCAAGAACAATCACGATAAATATTTATTTTTGTTACTGGCAACATTTTTCATCAGGTACACTTATTGCAAGATAAACAAAAAGACAATAGTAGGCAATTGTTGGAAAATGTTTAAAATTAAACAAATGCAAATCTGTAATATCAATTCGGTGACAGTTAGCATTAAGAAGTTATTAAAGTTTAGTCTGCCTCCTGTGTTAAATACGAATTTCTAATCATGGTACGTTTAACAGAAATTGAATGTATCGAAATTTTAATGATGATCGGGTACGGTGATAAAAAGAGAACTCACGACGATGTGAGCGCTTTATTTAATACTGTACATCCAAATCGTGAACCTGTTACGCGGTCCACCGTAACCAAAATGAATGAAAAATTTAGAGAAACGGGCCACGTTAAAAATTTGGATAAAATTGGCCGTCCAAAAATAGCAACAGACGACAAAATATTGGACATTGTGCTTACATTTTCCGAAAATCCTCATACTTCAACTCCACAATTAGCCCTGGATAATAATGTTAGTCAAGGAACTGTACTGAATATTTTAATACTTACAGAAAAATTTCATCCTTGTAAGGTTAAACTTGTTCAAGAATTATCAGAAGATAATTTTGATAGAGAATTCAGTTTTGTGAAGAAATGATGGACAGGTGCCATAACGACCCACAGTTTGTGAATTCTATTATCTTCTCCGACGAAGCCACATTTTCTTTAAATGGAGCTGTAAATCGGCATAATTCCCGATATTGGCCGCGCCATAAGGCACATTGGATGGAAGAATTACACACACAGTATCCACAAAAAGTAAACATTTGGGCGGGAATTATAGGAAACAGAATTCTTGGTCCTTTTTTCTTTGATGGCACATTAAATGCTGATCGGTATTTGGATTTTTTGAGGTTTGAACTTGTCCCCGCGTTAGCTGTTTGATTTCCAAATGCAGAAAATCCGGACACGCCGAATGATAGAATTTGGTTGCAACAAGATGGTGCTCCTCATTCATGTTCGTCAATATTTAGATGGAATTTTTACAAATAGGTGGATAGGAAGAAGAGAACATATTGAGTGGCCAGCGCGATCTCCGGATCTAAAACCGCTTGACTTCTTTTTATGGTACCATCTTAAAGGTACAGTATATACAAACAGAGCAGACAATTTGGAAAATCTAAAAATTCGAATCCGCGAGCATATACGAGCAATATTACCTGCTACAGTTCAAAATGCAGTTCGAGTATTTTCTGGTCGTATTGCCCACAGTGAATGGCGAACAGTCTGAACATTTGCTTTCTTAAATTGATATTAAATATGATTTGAAACTATTTTACTAATTTGTGGACCAGCTATTGTCTTTTACTCCCACCTTGGGAAACATCATTACCAAAAGTAATATTAGAGATGTCAAAGTACTCCAAGCCTGATACACACCCGAGCATATATAAATCCAAACTCCACGAAATAGTTAACGTGTTACCAGAACACAAACACATCTACACTGACGCTTCAAAATCAGGAAACATTACGGGAGCAGCCTACATTTACGAAGAGGAATGCTGCACATATAGACTACCAGATGAAGCCAGCATCTTTACAGCCGAAGCATACAGCATCTTACAAAGCCTTATTCGAATATCCAATAGCACCCACAACAAATTTTTAATCTTGTCTGACTCACTAAGTGTACTCAGCGCACTGCAAACCACATCAAAACATACACTAATATTAAACATCCAAGAACATATACACAATCTACATAATCAAAACAAAGATTTACAATTAATATGGATTCCCTCCCACATCGGAATAAGTGGCAACGAAAAAGCCGATATAGCAGCAAAATCAGCTACAAGAGAAGACAATATAAGAACAGAAAACCAGTTTCACCAGGACGTCAAAAACACCATAAAGAAACGCATATTCGAAACATGGCAATCCGAATGGGAAAATACTGACAACAATAAGCTCAGAATGGTGAAGCCAACAATAGAATCGTGGCCCTCTCCAAAAACACGCCATCAACAAATACTACTTACCAGACTAAGAATCGGCCATACCCGTCTCACCCATGCATACCTATTCCAACGAGAAGATCCGCCAACATGTGATAACTGCAACACCCGTCTCATCATCAAGCACATAATCATTGATTGCCCAAAATATGAACAAGAAAGAAGAGCAGCCAACATCACAACAGACAATCTCTCAGTTATACTAAACAAAAACCATCAAAATACAGAAAAATTAATGCACTATCTAAAAGTTACCGGTCTATCCAATAAAATATAAACTCATAGGTCCCAGGGCTAATAGCCAATGTAATTGATGCCCTGTAAATTATCAATAAATAAATAAATATTGTCTTTTATTTATCTTGCAATAAGTGCACCTGATGAAAAATGTTGCCAGACACAAAAATAAATGTTTATCGTTATTGTTCTTGAAATTTTTATTATGCAAATGTATGATATTTGGACATGGCTGTATAGAGAATAAAAAGCACTAACTGGTCATGCCATAAAAAGTATAGGTTGACATTTAAAAAATGTCGATGACGTCATAGCTATAACATATGACAGTCGAAAGAAAAAGAGAAACGCCAAATTGTGGCAAATAACTTGATAGGAAACTTTCGTTAGAGACTTTTTTTGTTAAGTTATTATTTAAGGCAGCATCAATGTTCCTTACTTTTTATCCGCCCTGTATACTTTTTACTACATACGACATTTAGCTAGGAAGAGAATGACTATATTTTATTTCTAATATTTATTAATCGCATACTAGAAAAATTAGCGCTTAAGTTATCTGTACTTGTAACTGCAAAAAAGGAGTTAGAATACCATGTCTAATTAAATAAGTATTAAATTGTTGTAGCATCTGACAATATTCACTAACGATTCTAATTTTAAGGTTAAACTTTAAAGATATTCCAAGCTCAATGAAAATACCACTTTTAACATTTTCATTTTTTACATCTTTAGATTTAATTAACATTTTTCATAGTAGCACCCTAAATAACTGTGTCGGAAAATGAATATATAATTGATATACAGGGTGTTCCATAAGTTGACATAAAATGCCTCGTAGCGTTGCTCAGCAGTGCATACTGAACACAGAATAGCTAAATCATTTATTTTTCGCATGCTAGATTCTTCACACGAGCTTTTAGAAGCTCGAAATTCGAATGCTGCGTATCTTTAACAACAAAGCTAAGCTAATAGATATTATCGATGAAAATAGTTCTTCATCGAGAAACCTAAGATATTAACAATAAAAATGACTTCTGTACCAGTTCAAATTGCAGATTTTTGATCCTAAGCTTTTGTTGAAAACACGAAATTTAGTAATGGCATTAAAGCAAATCTAAGCAAGGCTGGTAGTAATTTCTATTTAATTTGACACTGCTTTTTCGAATTTTACAGTTGCAAACACATTTTTCTGTTCTTTTTTGTAAAATCCATTTCACTTGCATTAATGGAATACACATTTGCTGAGTACAGTAACATGATTTGGTTTCTTAGAGAGGTTGGTGGTAATTGTAATGCAGCGTCGAGCTATATACTGAACGCTATCTAAATAGAAGACATCCAAACCACACAGTTATTAAATGAACTGACCAACGACTATGAGAGAGAGAGAGAGAGAGAGAGAGAGAGAGGAAGTGTGGTCTAAAAAGAGATGGTGGGTGTTGTGCATTTATGGTAAGATGCTCAATATTAAAGAAAATGTGTACCAGTGATTGCTTGTGCATAAACACCGAAAAAATTAAAAACTCAAATATGATGTTGTTTACCTACAGTCATAGTTGTATAACATGTTAAGAGATATAGCATTTGGGCACGGTAAATAAACAATTAAAACACTGCTTGATAAGCAGTGACACTTGATGACATCCAAGTTGATTGCCTACGCGTGCCTAAGTGTAATGACAAATTGGTTATACAGGGTATCCCACGATGTGAGGTGACTACTTCGTATACGTAATCTTTAGACCAAATATAATTAAAAATTCTAATAAAGTTATGTCCAAAAGTAAACCGATTTCAAAATACAGAGTGTTAACTTATTATTTATTAAATAATTACAATTTCAGAAAAGCCAATATATATTTTCAGTTTAAGTTAAATTCACTATAAAGATTATTCAAAATGGCCATCGTTGCTCTCGAGACGCATTGCGGCTCTTCCTAAGAGATATTTGGTTGCCCTGCGTAACATATCATTGTTATTCTGAATTAGTTCTGCTGTCTCAAAAATGAGTATCCTAAAGCCGCGTACAGACCAAAATCAGCTTTTCACGAACAGTTCGCGAGCTGTTTGCGAGCTGTACGCGAACAGTTCGCAAGCTCAGCACCAACCCCACGGTTTTCTAATAAGATCTTCAACCGTCTCTGATGGTGTTTGGTATACCATATCTTTCATATGGCCCCACAAATAATAATCTAAACAAGTTAAGTCCGTAGATCTTGGGGGTCAGGGGTGCTGTTTTTCTCTACCAATTACACGTCCTTCAAACCGTTGATTCAAAAATTGGCAGGGGCACCAACGTGCAGGTACCACATACCATGTCTGATCGCCAGAGGAACATCATCTAACAATCCTCCCAAATGATCTTCTAGAAAATGTAAATGCCTGTCGGCGGTTAAATGGTTCTCAAAAACGAATGGACCAATGAGCATGTTATCGATAATTCCACACCAGATATTCACTGAAAACCTGTGTTGATAATTTGATACTGGGATTACGTGTGGGTTCCCAAGAGTGGCTGTTCTTTCTGTTCATTAATCCATTCCTTGTAAATGTTGCCTAATCCATCAATAACATTCTACTACGTAGGTTTCGATTTTGAATGATCCAGGGGCAAAATTCCTTACGACTAGCGAAATCTGTAGGTAATAGGGTTGAACAGGCTGAATATGAAATGGATATAAACCATGATGTGTTAATCTTCTCCAAACTCGCATTCGTGTTACATTAACTTGTGCAAATACACGACGAACAGAGGTGCTGCGATTATTATCAATTTCTCGCAGTACGTTGTCCTGATTGTCTAGTACTTGATGTATTGGACGCTCAGTCGACGGTTTCGGAAAAGCTCCGTCTTCACGTAAATGGTTGTGCACTCATTGGAAAACTCATCGGTCTGGTAGTCGCCGATTTGGAAATCTCAACCATATTATCGAACAGCTGCAGTAAGATTCCATCACAAAAACCGTACATGTAATGGTTATCGGTGTACTCTCGCGTTGTAAAAAAAAGTACTTTAAGGTACTTTAGTGACGTCATGGGACATATAAAAATAAATATTGACTTTTCTTAAATTGTAATTATTTAATAAATAATAATTTAACACTGTGTATTTTGAAGACGGTTTACTTTGAGGTACAACTTTATTAAAAATTTTAACTATATTCGGTCTAAAGATTACATACACGAAGTAGTGACCTCACGTCGTGGGTCACCCTGTATATTAACCAGCACCCCTACTCAAAATAAAAATAAAAATGTAGTAAATGCAAAAAATGTGGGAGCAGTTGATTCTATAAATATTGCATAACAAAAGGACGACATCTGAGTAACAGTTTTGACGGGGGATTTTTTAAATTGGATTTTCTGGATTATCTGCCCTACTCTATTCTTTACATTTTAAATTCGATTTGGATTGCCCTTTCCTAACGTATCACAAAAGGTATATTCGAGATGTTTTTTACGTGTCCGTTGCTAGAGGCATTCATATAAAATAAACATAAAATATAATGTTAGTAGGATCCTCGAAGCATCAGAAGACAATAAGATCACGAAAATAACTCGATTTTATAGACAAATACACAAAACGTTGTTCATAAAAGCGATGAGTTATTTCTCTGTTGTGTTGGAATAATTTTAATACATTTAATAAACAATTGTTTACACAGTATTTTGATCATGCCTTTAGTTTATTTACAAGTTAGAGCATCGAATGGATTTTACATAAAATTAACTCAGAGGCGATAGAAGTTTTGATTGTGCTACAATTAATTAAGAAGTTTAAAATAACAAACAACCAATAATCCTCCAAACTTTGAGCAACCCTGTATTATTTAGACCTAATTAGCACAGCACTGCTGGTGAAGCGGAAATTGCCAACATCTACCTGATAAACATTTTATCAGGAAAAATGCGCGGTTTGCATAGCATTACGCTACAGTTTCTGCTTAATCTAAAATAGTTGTTTCAATTGTAGAATTACGACAAATAGAACGCAAAATAACAATTTTATTATTAGATCGTTCTATAAATGTTTGTTGGAATTTAGGACTTCTTATTAATAAAAATTAATCGAATGAATTTTACATTGTTTAATAACAACGCATTTAGCCTTGACATATTTTATCTGGATTGCATTAGTATACAGGGTGGATACAAATGTGGAATTCTCGGGAGTTGGAAAATAAAATACCACACAAGGCTAAAATAACAGTCACATTTTAAAATTTTGCTTCTCGTTAGCTTGTTTTACTATAATGTCGCATCTTGAACTATTATCTTATACAGTGCTTTTCCTCTTACGAGACGTAGCGATCTTCTCTCCTATGCCTGTGCTGCGCGTTTAAAATACCACAGACATAGAGGACCTACAGCTTAACGTATGCTCCGAACCACGGGAAGTGTAAACACTTCTACTCCAGAGAAGATTTACTAGGCAGAATACCTCCCTGGTTTGCCATTGCCTTGCGAGGGAGAACGGCCGTTAAAAATCCGATGTTCCGGTACTGGGAATTGAACCCAGGACCATCAGCGTAGAAGCAACCCAATACTTTTAAAATTACCATTCTCTAAAAGTTTTCTTTCTATTTTCAGCATATTCAAACACTTCCATCCAAAATGCTTGGGTAAAAGGCAAAACCCTACGGAAACTGGACAACGGCACGTGACCAACTAGCCGGTATCAAATTAATGTGGTAAGTTTAACACTTCTACACATTTTTCAATTAACTTACGTTGCTATCGAATATAGATTAACGTATGCTGCAAATAAAAATAAATAATTGTTATAAATATTGACAATAACCTTTCTTGTATCTTTGGTTCGAACTACGTCACAAATATGTTTGCTAGAGTTTCATACGGATACAGGGTGTCCCCCGACGTGAGGCCACTACTTGTGTACGTAATCTTTCGACCAAATATAGTTAAACATTCTAATGAAGTTATGCTCTAAAGTAAACTGTTTTACCGTGTGGATTCTCCAAATCCCAAGAGTGGCCATTCATTCTTTGTAAATGGAATTTACACGAAATCACAGTGTCGAATTATCAACATAGGTTTTCAGTGCATATCTGGTGTGGAATTATTGATAACATGCTCATTGGTCCATTCGTTTTTGAGAACCATTTAACCGCCGACAGATAATTAAATTTTCTAGAAGATCGTTTGGGAGGATTGTTAGATGATGTCCCTCTGGCGATCAGATATGGTACGTGATACCAGCACGATGGTGTCCCTGCGCACTGCGTTACGTGTAAGACCATTTTTGAATCAACGGTTTGAAAG